>QNQO01004749.1:0-64957 GCA_003290165.1 Berberis thunbergii | reverse complement strand
CAGAGACCTTGCAGACGAATCGCGAGGATCAGAGTCTGCTAGGAATCGCTTGAGTCTAACTTAGCCAGTGTGACGTCTGCGAAAGGTTGGAGGGAGTTGGATCACGCTCAGTTGACTTGACGCTGCCAAGGAGTCGTGGTCAAATGCAGTTCGAGTCAAGCAGCTGACGGCCGAGTTCTTTAAACGTCAAGCTTGCAAGAATACGACGAGCAACTCTTCTGACACAAACAAGCCAGCCTGATAAGAGATAAGCTGAGCTCTAACAATCCGGAACTATGCACTCCAGCAAACTAGTGTATTGGAGTAAAACTTCAAGCAAAGAACGCGAGAAGAAACTTTTCAAAGCCCAGGGCACTCCAGCAGCAGAGTTGTTCAAAGAAGGCTAGAGCTATTGGAGATGATGGAAGAGGAACATGCTATTGGGATATGTCTTACTACAAAAGGTGATCGAGTTTGGGGAAGCTTTTGATCATCACGAGAAGAGGGTCACTTGGATCAGGAGTGCCGAGGCAATAGTGTGCGTGGAGCCATCCTCTGTCTTCTCCCCTGTAAGCACAAGTTCCTATGTATCAAATCTTCTCTTGATAAGAGTAGACTCTGTATTTTTGGATATAAATTAAAGACGATTTGTTAAGTAGCACTTGTACTTGTATTTTTTGGATTTTGCTGCTGAATCTTTTTTTGCTGGTCTTTAGACAAGAGATTTGCTAAGTCGGGAAGTTGTCTAATGAACTGTTGATGAGAGTTCTGCCGCTTATCTTGCTATTGCTTTGAATCAAGCAATTCTGGTAACATTTAGAGATCCAGAAGTTGCTCGGCCAAACCTTGGAGTTGGCTAAATTCCACTTGGGGGAATAATCTTGGTGGGTCAATAAACCTTCGAGCTCATAGATTAATCATATTTTTTTTCCCCAAGCCGTCGTAATCTGCCCCGTTGACTAGGCTGTAAATCAGACCAGAAGTTGTCTTCGTCAATCTAACTAAACTTTGGCCAAGTGCATGCTTTACTATCTACGGTCGGACATTGTTCTTGGCGAGTCGTCTAAGACAGGCCTCATGAGCTCTGGCTAGACTTCCACATTCTACACCATTTTTGTCTGCTCCAAGTGGAGTAGGTCTCAGATCGGACCAAGAGTTAACGTCATCAGTCGTAACTGACTAAACTTTGGTCAGGTTCGGCCTCCATTGTCTATGGTTGGACAATTATCCTTGGCAATTATCTTGATCAAGCGTTGTGAGCACTGACTAGACTCCCACTTTCTAAGCATCTCATCTGCTCTCGACAGACTACATCTTAGAGTGGACCAGAAGTTATCGTCATTAGTTGTAACTAACTAAACCTTGGTCGGGTTCGGCAACCATTGTCTATGTTAGAAAAATGATCCCAGCAAGTCATCTTGATCAGGCATTGTGAGCTCTGACTAGACTCCCACTTTCTAAGCCATCTTCATCTGCGCGTAGCGGACTACTAGAGCAGACCAGAAGTTATCGTCATCAATCGTAACTGACTAAACCTTGGTTGGGTTCGGCGACCATTGTCTATGATTGGACAATGATCCCAGGTAAGTCATATTTGTATGGCGTTGTGAGCTATTACTAGACTCCCACTTTCAAAGTCATCATCATTCGCACGTGGCGGACTACGTCTTAGAGTGGACTAGAAGTTATCGTGTCAGTCGTCACTGACAAAACCTTGGTCAGATTTTGCCACCATCGTCTATAGTTGGACAATGATCCCTAGCAAGACATCTTGATTAGGCTCTATGAGCTCTTACTAGACTCCTACTTTTTAAGCCATCGTCATCCGCTCTTGCGGGCTAGGTGGTGTAAATTTAACTAACCTAAATTAACAGGTTAATTTAACCCACTTGTAATAACCGCAAGTGCACCGTGCCTAACAGTAGACAACGGCAAGTACGGGTCGATCCCACGAAGAAGGTGGAAGCAATTGAATTTTAGAATTTAATTAAACTAATTTATAGGAAATGGGGAAATGGGGTTACAGCATTTTTAAATCTAAACTAAAAATAAATAAAAATAGGAAAAATAAAATATAGATGAAATGAGATGGGTTTGGTGGGCTTGGACTCACCAATGAGTTAGCAAAATTATTTAATCTAAATTACTGGAATATTAAACGAGAAGCTTTAGGGATGAGAATCCCTTGCTTACACCGAAGATGTGATCATTAAAATTTCAATTCCAATCATATCAAGTTTCTTTTAAACATTAACAATTTATCTCAAGCAATTGAACTTTCACCAAGCATTAACTGTCTTTTTAGGGCACACTTAATCAAAGTTCAAGTTTAAAACTTTTAGCATATGCTTTGAATATTAATCAAAGGTAAATCTAACTACCAAACATATCAATTTTTAATTGAACATGAAAGGTGAAAGCAATTAATCAATTTCAGAAATAAATTGTTGTTGAACAATAAAACCTTAATTCAGTAAAATAAATTAAAATTAATTCATACAACCCAAGTAGTTATCACAAGCTTGAGATGTGGCACTCAGCAATCAGCAGGTGGATGTGCGACGAATCCCGAGGAAATGACCCAAAACCGCTCTGTGGTAGTACAGAGCAAATTCGGGGTGGAAATAGCCAAAAACTGAAATTAACTAAATCCCGCCCTCGCTACAGTAGCACGAGGTCCAGTCTTCTTATCCAGCGAGACGGCGGCTCTCGCACCTCGTTCTCGCTCCTCGCGGCCTCCCTCGTCTCGAATTGATGCTAGTACCTGCAAAAGCCAGAAAAGGGTGAAGAAAACCATGGAAAAACAGCAAACAAAACAGAGAGAAAACAGGGAGGAAACCCCTGTTTGCTTCCTGTCGCGACTGTTCCGCGGAGTTCCTCGTTCCTCGCGGCCTCCCTCGTCCTCAGAGTGATCCTAGAACCTGCAAAGACGAAAGAAGTAAAGAAAGACCAAATAAACAGAGCAAATTCGGGAGAGGAAACTCCCTGTTTTTGCCTCGTTTCCGCTCGGTTGCGAGCTCTGTCGCGGCTGTTCCCGCGGCCTGTTGTGGTAGTTGGACTCGTGCGGAGGTGGTGATGAAGGTGATGGATGATGTGGGTTGAAGGACGGTGAAGATTCTGGCGTGAACGGTGGTGGCGTTGTGGTTCTGTTGCGGGGTGGCTGATCGTGGTGGAGGCGGAGCTTAGTGTGGCGAGGTGATGATTGTTGGGTGGTCTGAACAGAGAATGAGTGAGAGATGGATAGGTGGGTTTTGTGATGAGAATCACCTTGAGAGGAGGAAGAGGTTTTGATCTTCAATTCTAATCTTTTCCCTTCTCTTCCCTCCCTTCTTTACCTATCGTATTCTATTTATAGAGAATAATTAATGAGGGTAGGAGAAGGATTAGGTTTGGGTTTGGTTTTAGGTATGAATTAGGTTTAGGTTTAGGTTTTGTGATTGCTTATACCACCATTGGAATCGACTAATTGTCGTTCCTTAACTTGCCGCTTTAATCTGATTTCATCGTTTACGCTCAAATTCTTACAAAGATATGAAAACGAAATAATTACTATAAAATATAATAATCGAAACACTAACGTGTATAAATTAAGGGGTATATTATGTAATAATTATGTGACTATCAAAATACCCCCAAACCTATATTTTGCTAGTCCTCGAGAAAAACAATAAAAAGAAAATCATAACTCACTTTCGCAGATATCATCGGTTGCACTTACCTTAAACGTGCAACAAGGCTTTAAACCCCTAGATTACCTCTAGTGGACGAGTTATAGTCTCGTGAGGGTTTTCAGAAATGTTACCCACAAACATTACTGACTCAATAAAACTTGGTCAAACAGTGTTCATTTTAAAACTTCAAGAAATGCAGGAAACCAACAGTGTCATTTTAGTGTATCAACAAATCTCCAAATAATTTAATATTCTCCAAAGTTAGAAAAAATTCATAATCATCCTCAACTCAATGTGTGTGTGGATAGCACTGTCAACATAACTTTCATTTCAGAGTAAAAACAATGACTAAATCTCCTGTAGAAAGTTTGTTTTGACTTCAAACCTCTCATGTCACTCACAACAAAACACTCAGAGATTTGATATTTCACTCAGTTTATATGTGAGGAAAAGAGTAAATGATGGAAAACAATCATCTCACATATAGTAATATGAAGAACGGACTTTTCCAAGAATGGAATGAACATGATCTCATGGACAGGAATATCAATTGCTTTTGGAAATGTTGAATCAAACACTATAGGTCTTGGTTATTAAATCTCCACATCTATGAAACCAACCTTACCTAAGATCAACTAGGACTTTGTTGGGTTGTAATGGGGCTTGGTTAATGGTTAATAAGGAATGTCAAAGGATTCTAACAAAAATTTCTAGGAATGTATACACCCATTATACGAACAATTAGGGCTTGTCAAGAATAAATCAATGTTGCGCCACCATCCAATTTTTCTTCATTTTCACATCTTTATCCTCATTCACATTCTTCTTTTCTTTCTTTTCTTTCTTTTTCTTTCTTTCTTTTTTTCTTTCTTTCTTTCATAGAGGATTTATGAAATATCTCATATTTTGCTCTTTCATGCCCTTTTTACACCAAGTATATTCATCCGTACACATTCCCAGAAAAATTGGGTAAAGGTTAATGGGTTAACAAATAAAAGTTAATCTAAGCTCAAAAAGCTACAAAAAGGTTAATGTTATGGGTAAGTTAAAAGGCTAGTTAATGGTCTAAAGAAAAAAAATGCCTAGATCATTTCCTAAGTTCGGGTCAGTATTATGACATCTCAATTGAATAAGCCAAGAAGTTCTAGTGTAATAATTCAATTTTTATGTCATTCCCAAAGCAATTGATCAAAAAAAATGAAAATAATGAGATCATCAACGAGATAATGTAGACTCAAGAAAAATCAGAGTTTATGTATAACCCTCAGAAAAATAGAAAGGATCAAAGCTTTCAGGGTTAAGTCTCCACTATTATTCTAAGGTTTTCTAGTATATATTTTACTCATCAACTTCAAGTTATGCTAACATGACTCATGGTGCAAAGATAATCGAGTTGAAAAATCTTATGAACCAGATCTAACTTAAGGATCATACTAAACTTTCAGTCTTTATCAATATACCAATATGTTAAGTTAGCTTGCATTTTCTTGAGCATAAAACATTTAAAATCCATTTTCATACTCGCAAAAGACCAAGTTTTCTTGACAGAAAAGCATAT
This sequence comes from Berberis thunbergii, assembly GCA_003290165.1. NCBI lineage: Eukaryota > Viridiplantae > Streptophyta > Magnoliopsida > Ranunculales > Berberidaceae > Berberis > Berberis thunbergii. The sequence continues at coordinate 59,749 of QNQO01004749.1, read as the reverse complement.
TATTATTATTATTATTATTATTTTTTATTTTTTTATCAAGAAAAGAAAAGAAAATACTACAAAAAAAATGAAAAATTCACCGACTCATGACTCCTACCCCCAAACCTAATCCAAACATTGTCCTCAATGTTTAATAATTCTGACAAATGAATGAAGTAAGTACATGAGAGGAGGTTAGAACAGTATTACCGCGGTGAAGATTTTACCAATTTTCAAGAAGTCCTCCATCAATGAGGCTCACCAATATAAGAATCATGAAGTTTTTATTAGAAATCGATAAAATGCAGACTCGACACTAACAAACAAAACTAAAAAGAAAAAGCAAGTTGGAAGTCAAAACTGTTACGGAGCTAATGAGTATGAGTGAAACACAATTAAATAGGGTACTCGAAAATCAATCCAGACTAACAGCAAAGACATACAACTAAAGCTAGGCTGCCTCCTAGGAGCGCTTGGTTTAACGTCATCAGCCCGACAAATATTCTTCCGAAAAAATGGTGTATCAAAAACTGTAGAGGAAGAATATGACAAATACTTAGTCCATGGTTGTATATCAACAACCTGAACAGTTGAGGATCAGTCCACCAAAATATAGCAATCACATGGGGCACCAAATACAATAGGACATCCCAAAAGTGACCAGTAGTCATAATTAGAGGATTTTTGCGTGCTCCAAAAAGGGAACATCCTATGTCTGGTTCCAAATCAGATGATTGAATAATTTTCACAACAGGATGGTGAAAACTGAAATCCTCAATACAACACAAGGGACCGGTGAAAGTAGCCTTAGTAAATGGGACTGTGATGGAAGTAGATGAGACGATGGATATATCAGGTGGTACAGACTCATCACATGAATCATATAGAGATATTGGTCTAGACAACTCATCACCTGAAAATGCATACCTGAGGGTGGCAGGTAATTGTTTAAGGTCAAGCTCAGGTGGCTCAACTGATGGGACTAGTTTTGACTCACTGAGTGGAAGATGATTCACTTTAGACTTCCATTTATAACTAGGATCCACAATGGGGACTGAGTCAAGCAAATCATTGACTTCCCTAATGGAATCATCAACATCAAAGTCTAAATTAAATTGAGTCAAACAAGCCTCTAAACAGTCAAGGGGAGACTCTAAAGAATGTTCACAGTTTTATTCGATGCATGAGTCACTAGGGAGGCATGAGTCACTAGGGAGGCATGAGTCAACATGGGAAGGAGATGTCTGTAGTGTCCCAGAATCGACAAGTTCATCAATAAATGAGTCACTAGGGAATTTTTCTGACTCTATCTCAGGAAGTGACTCAACTATCTGACTCACAGTCATCTCAAGTTTTCGGATAGCTTGAGAGTTTTGTTGAAAAATAGTAGTCAATTCTATGATATCATGAGAATTTTGCACAAGTATTTCTCCTGTTCGATCTATAAAAATTTTCATGATATCCTCTAACTCATTATCAGGAATGAAAGTTTGAGGAGTCTGAGGAGTGTCTAGAGGGCCTTCATGGTACTGACCATGAGCCCATGAGAAGTCAGAATGATAGGCTAGACCTGAGTTGTAATAATCGAAATATGGATCATAATCAGGTCGTTGCATGTCATAAAATGAATTGACTTGCTCGAAAAAATAGGCTGGATAATCCCTTGTGTTCATTTTTTTTTTTTATATTTTTTTTTTTTAAAGCACTAACTCTAAAAAAAATATACACAAGCTCACATGCAATCAGCAACCAATAAATGCACAAGAAACATGCCTCCCTAAGCAATCAACATTTTGAGATCAATTATCTTCTTATCTTTGGGGAACAGATTATTTCTTATGTACTATTTTTATCAGAGCAATGGGTGCTACAAGTTGATCCTAAGAGTATACACTTTACACCGCAAAGTTCAAAATCAGTAGGCTAGAGTTTTGTTTTAAAGAAACCGAATTATCGCACAAGAGAATGAGGTCACAATGGTCCAATTAAGTACTTCCTTGTGCTACCGCTCTGTAAGCCAATAAATATGAGAACGATGTGATGTTAAATGGACACTTGAGGCTTGTGTTCCTAACCAAAAACTGTTAGTTACACCAATTCTTCTTGTGGATCGTAGCTTACTGATGACTCGGCGTACCGGGTAAATTACCCTTGTGGCAGTGGCCTCTCGGAGTTCATTGAATGATTAAACCCATCGTCACTTTTAGCTTGGGTCAACACAAAAATTATTGGATTCACCTTGGTTTTGGTTGTCCTATGAACACCGTACCTAAAAAATGCTCTATCTAACTTACTAATTGATTTTAATTATGTTAGCACATTGGTTGCACACAGCTGGAGTGATGAGGTGGGGATATCAAGTCCCACCAGTTTCTATTTAGAAGCTGGGTCTGCTTATTATGAAATACTAAAGTTTAGCATCCACAATTACAGAATTTTAACAACCAATCACACAATTTCAAACAATTACACCAAGCACCCTGGTCGCTAATACGTTGCGTGTGATAGAAATACTTACAGTGTGCGTATTCCAATCTGCACAAAAAGTTAGCACAATTCAAAAAAAAGTCCGACTTCTCTTTATATGTTTCAATCAGCACACAAGCACATGCAAATAAATTTACTGGTCTTGGTCTTAGAAGTCGGATTTCTAAATCATAAAAAATTATTGGGTAACAATTAAAATTGTTTCCCTATAATTTCTTTTGACTTAGAAAATTTTGGGTTTTTTTTTTTATAATTAAACAAAATGAAAAATAGTAAAGTTCAAAAAAATATTACACCGCACACTCGTAAAACGAGGTGAAAATAAAAGTACAACTCTCCTCACAAAATAAAAATAAAAACTTTCTTGATGTTTTTGCAGGATCGTCAAATTTCCTCGAGAAGCGTGTAATCTGCAAAATCAAACACAAAATGAGTGTAAAAAGAACAGAATAAAATAAAAATAAATATTTTTTTTAATTAAAAATTTTTTTTTTGAATTTTTTTGAATTTTTTTTTATAATTAGTGAAAATTAATCTTAAATTCAATTACAACGCAACCATCCCCGGCAACGGCGCCAAAAACTTGATGCAGATTTAACTAACCTAAATTAACAGGTTAATTTAACCCACTTGTAATAACCGCAAGTGCACGGTGCCTAACAGGTAGACAACGGCAAGTACGGGTCGATCCCACGAAGAAGGTGGATGCAATTGAATTTTAGAATTTAATTAAACTAATTTATAGGAAATGGGGAAATGGGGTTACAGCATTTTTAAATCTAAACTAAAAATAAATAAAAATAGGAAAAATAAAAGATAGATGAAATGAGATGGGTTTGGTGGGCTTGGACTCACCAATGAGTTAGCAAAATTATTTAATCTAAATTACTGAAATATTAAACGAGAAGCTTTAGGGATGAGAATCCCTTGCTTACACCGAAGATGTGATCATTAAAATTTCAATTCCAATCATATCAAGTTTCTTTTAAACATTAACAATTTATCTCAAGCAATTGAACTTTCACCAAGCATTAACTGTCTTTTTAGGGCACACTTAATCAAAGTTCAAGTTTAAAACTTTTTAGCATATGCTTTGAATATTAATCAAAGGTAAATCTAACTACCAAACATATCAATTTTTAATTGAACATGAAAGGTGAAAGCAATTAATCAATATTCAGAAATAAATTGTTGTTGAACAATAAAACCTTAATTCAGTAAAATAAATTTAAAATAATTCATACGACCCAAGTGGTTTATCACAAGTTTGAGATGGTGGCACTCAGCAAATCAGCAGGTGGATGTGCACGAATCCCGAGGAAATCACCCAAAACCCGCTCTGTGGTGGTACAAAGCAAATTCGGGGGTGGAAATAGCCAAAAACTGAATTAACTAAATCCCGCCCTCGCTACAGTGCTGCTACAGTAGCAGCGAGGTCCGGTCTTCTTCTCCAGCGAGACGGCGGCTCTCACGGCCTCGTTCTCGCGCCTCGCAGTCTCCCTCGTCCTCGAATTGATGCTAGTACCTGCAAAAGACCAGAAAAGGTGAAGAAAACCATGAAAAACAACAAACAAAACAGAGAGAAAACAAGGAGGAAACTCCCTGTTTTTGCTTCCTGTCGCGACTGTTCCCGCGGAGTTCCTTCGTTCCTCGCGGCCTCCCTCGTCCTCAGAGTGATCCTAGAACCTGCAAAGACGAAAGAAGTAAAGAAAGACCAAATAAACAGAGCAAATTCGGGAGAGGAAACTCCCTGTTTTCGCCCCGTTTTCGCTCGGATGCGAGCTCTGTCGCGGCTGTTCCCGCGACCTGTTGTGGTGGTTGGACTCGTGCGGAGGTGGTGATGAAGGTGATGGATGATGTGGGTTGAAGGACGGTGAAGATTCGGGCGTGAACGGTGGTGGCGGTTGTGGGTCTGTTGCGGGGTGGCTGATCATGGTGGAGGCGGAGCTTAGTGGTGGCGAGGTGATGATTGCTGGGTGGTCTGAACAGAGAATGAGTGAGAGATGGATAGGTGGTGTTTTGTGATGAGAATCACCTTGAGAGGAGGAAGAGGTTTTGATCTTCAATTCTAATCTTTTCCCTTCTCTTCCCCTCCCCTTCTGTTACCCTATCGTATTCTATTTATAGAGAATAATTAATGAGGGTAGGAGAAGGATTAGGTTTGGGTTTGGTTTTAGGGTATGAATTGGTTTTAGGGTATGAATTAGGTTTAGGTTTAGGTTTTGTGATTGCTTTATACCACCATTGGAATCGACTAATTGTCGTTCCTTAACTTGCCGCTTTAATCTGATTTCATCGTTTACGCTCAAATTCTTACAAAGATATGAAAACGAAATAATTACTATAAATATAATAATCGAAACACTAACATGTATAAATTAAGGGGTATATTATGTAATAATTATGTGACTATCACTAGGCGTTAGAGTGGACCAGAAGTTGTCATCATTAGTCTTTACGAGCTGACTAAACTTTGGTCAGATTTGGCCATCATGTGGCCTTGGGCGTGTAAGTCTGACTTAGTTCTACTACTTACTTCGCGTAACAAAAGTATAATTTCAACTAGATTTGATAAACAACAGTGGAACATTAATAAAGCGAATACCTTGGATTTATTGATAATATCTCCGTAGGTACTCTACATTCTGTGGGCACTTAAGGCCTTTGTCGTTTATGTTATCTAACTAGTATGTACTGGGTCATTATCTATCTTTTAAGCTGGATTAGGTTGGGCGCCCACTTGGGCACACTCACTTATTTCGGCCTTGTTGACGGGATCATCGTGCCACATGTACGGAGTAATATGCGAGACGGTTTGGTTTCGATTACTCCCCTCAGTTAATGGGGTTGCGTGTAGTTCATTAATTCAATGAATGTGGACTCGTGCAGCTGCAATTGGTGATGTCGCCTTCTTATTTTTCGTACGACATTTAATGCTGACGTGACTGTTGGGTGACCTCGTTATGTGAACCGTCACACCTATTTATAAGCTGGTTTTCCCCATTTCAACTATTTCCATGAACATTGTAGACTAAGTTTATCAAATGTGTTTTTCCATAAAATATGTTTTGTTATATATAAACTAGTTTTAACCATTTCAAGCATTTCCATGAACGTTGTAGAGTAAGTTTATCAAACGCATTTTTCCAGAAAGTATGATTTGGGCTCACCAAAAGATGAAGGAAGGTCTTCGATGGTGGAGTCTTCAATTGTTCTGACATTTGCAGCGATTAGTCTTAACAAGGCCTACAATTGGGCGATGCCACCTGGTTTGGGTGAGCATCCAATGGTTCCATTGGACCTCGTAATTTCTCTTGACATTCGGGTTCTCCCATGACATCTCTTGCAATCCAGTTTGAGAGATAATAGCCGCAACCAGCTTTGGGTGGTTGTTCCCATTTCTCTTTTTTGGGCTTCACGTGTGATGCAACAACCGGAAGGCAGATTGGTGGAGTGGAGCTCCGGTGAACGTGGCATGCATCCCTGTGGTGCTAATTATGTTTCACCCCAGCAGAAGGCAGATTGATGGAGCCAACTTTGTGTGAGCGGGTCGTTCCTCACTGGTTGTCAGCGTTCAGAGTAGGCGTCGGCTTGTCGAATTGTTGCTACATAGCTTTGTATTGAACTGGAGTGACAGACAAATGGTATTTTCAGTGTTGGATCCTGACTTATTATTTAGTTGAGTTCTGGTTGTCAGGGCGTTTGGATGTAGCATTCACGCTCTGATTTATGTGAGGAAGTGGAGGGTTATTTTTCAAACAAGTCTTATTCTGGCCTATGTAATCTACACTAACTCCCCCTTTCTTGCGTCTCCTTTTCACTGAGGTGGAACTAGCCAGCCAATCTGGCTAGCGGACATTGGATCTTCCCCTCGGACAAAAAAAGTCTTATCGTTCATGTGGGATGATATTTCTTTTTTCATTGGGTTCGAGCTCTGTTATGTCTTACCCACGGGCCCCAGCTGTAATTGCTAACAATCCAGCTATTTCAGCGTTGCGTAGTGGCAGTCTATTGTTGATGGTCGCTCTCCTTGAATGGTCCATTTTGTTTGATTCCTAGTGTACTTGATGCGCTGGTGGAAAGTGGAAACTACCGCCTCCATTTGATGGAGTCAAGGTCTTCCCAAGATGATGTTGTAGGTGGATCGGGGATGGGGCATCGACCACCATGAACTCCTGGAACAGGACTTTCTACAGTTGTGGCTCTCCTGCCACTACTGTTAGTCTATTTTCCCAATAGGGAGACACTTTTATCTGCTAAACTCGATCATGGATGACTGGCGGGCATCAAGTTCTCCTTTTTAAGCCACATGCTAAGGAACGCATTGAGGAAGATGGTGTTCAAAGAGCTCCCTATTTCTACCGATGACCTTTTCATTTCCCATTTTGCAATGAGTACTGAAATTACCAGGGCGTCATTGTGAGAAGGTGTACGCCTTGGAGGTCCTTCTCCGTGAATGTCAGCGATGGGATCGAGTTCTGAATACATGCGTATTGCACTTGTCGGTCCTCGTTGGTGGGCTGAGTCTGCATCTCACGGAGTGTCCTTTTTCGAGACCTGTTGGATTGCTCACCTTCCGAGTTTTCCCTATGAATAACATATATAATCCCAGAAGCTTTTTTATTTATATCTTTGACGACCTCTTCTCATTCCTTTGCCCGATTTTGGTTTTTTTCTTTGCTCAGGAATTATTTGAGTTTTCCCTTTTTAATCCAGTACTCAATTTCGCTTCTGAGACTCTTGCAGTCCTTGGTTTTATGGTCGTTGTGCTTGTGAATAGAACCGTATTTGCCATTGTCTCACCGGGAAGGATTTCCCTGCTATTTGACAGGACACTTCACTTCTCCCCAATTCTTAATGGTATTGAAGACATCAGACAGGCTAGAGTTGAGAAGAGTAAAGGATTCGGACCAGTCGAAGTTGGAGGCTTTATCTTGTCTCGTGCGGCCATAGTCTGGCTTGCTGTCATCCCGCTTCCTTTTACTTCTATCATTGTTCTCTTGTTTATTTCCCTCATTTTTCTCTCTGGGACCAAGGGAACATTTCTTGTCAGCTTTTCCTTCCTTTTTGGCGGCCAACATCTCCTCAATAGTGATGTAGTTTTTAGCGCTCTTTAACAAGTCTGTCATGTCAGTTAGAGGCTTGAGGGTGGGAAAGTTGTAGAATTGGCCTCTTCTCAGACCCGAGATGAAGGCTATAACTGAGGTTTCATCGTTGCAGCCATCGATGAGAGTTAACTCATCATTGAAGCGGGTGACGTATTCCCTCAGTGTTTCATTCGGTTTCTGCTTGAGGCTAAGCAGGTGGTGCAGGCTCTTCCTGATCAGTTGGCTGCCAACAAAGCGGGTGATAAACTCTTTGGCCATCGTCCAAAATGAGTCAATAGACTTCGTAGGAAGGTTGTGGAACCAGGTCAACGTTGTTTTCTTCAGGCTGGTTGGGAATGTCCAACACATTACTGCTTCAGGGGAATGTCCAACACATTACTGCTTCAGATCCTTCTTTTAGCGTCATCACATGGTGGTAATGGCATAAGTGGTCGGACGGGTCCACTGTCCCATCATAAAACTCCAGCTTTGACAGGCTGAAATTCTTCGGCAATGGCTCGTTCATGAAATGATCCATGAATGGGAGACGGTGAGGTTGTACAACACGTCTGGATTGATGGCCCCAAGCTCGAGGGGTGTTGCGAGGCGGATTTTTTGGCCTTAAACGTCGGGTCTCCATAGGCCGCTCCTTTTCCCTTGGTCTACTGAGAGCTAACGGGGGCATAGTGTCTCTCTTGAACGTGCTCTATGGTGTTTTCTGGAGACAGAGCTCTTTCCGCCTCCCTGTCTCCTTTCGCGGATGGAGGGTTTCGTTGAGTTAACATCTCCATTGCTTGTGCGATTTGTTGCATTTGGGTCAGTCGATCCATCCTAGAGTCTGTCATGGTTGTTGCCAGTGCAAGGCCCGTAATTTTTCTCCCCGCAGGGCCGGTGCAGCCGGAGCTAGTGGCGCTACTCTGGTTTGAGAGTTTGAGGGCTCGACAATTTCTCTATTATTGCGAGATCTCGTGATTACCATCTTTTTGGACTATAACGAAAGGGTGTTATGACTTTTTTTAGAGCTTTGTCGTTTTCCATAGACGATGTCAAACTGATGGTGTCAATTACTATTCTCCTTGACCTTGACCTGCACAAGGAACACACGTGAGCCAAAAACCTCCATTGTTGCGGTCGATGGCACTCCGAAGCTTAAGTCAGATAAGGCTTGTAAAAGAAGTAATGATGTAAATTGGGTTTTGTAGTGTACCGTTGTTCCTCAACCTTGTGCCCTATTTATCATGCAAGAGTCCTTGTTCAGTTATGTCTTTGGTGGCGTAGTTTAAGGAAATATTTGTTGAGAGATCCTTTCCCGATAGAGAGTTGTCAATGTAGGAGGGTTTCCATACACGACTTGTACTCTGATATTTGATAGAGATTATTCCCTTACAGAGTGTTGTTTATGCAGGAGAGTTTTCTTGCACAACTTATACTCTAATATTTATTTCCTAATAGGAGTCAATGTGTTACTGGCCTGCCTGTCTTAGGTCAAACTTCTAGATTCTTGCCTTATTAGGTCTTATGGGTATTGGGCTCGACCATGTGGCTTATGGGCTTAATAGGGCACCGCTGATTGGGTCCAACCTCCTGGAACCTGCCTCAGTGGACTTTGTGTTATCTGGGCTTGCCAGATTAAGTGTTCATTCATGCCCGATTTACTATGTTGACAAAATCATCATGACACGTGTACAGTGCAGATTACTAGATGGTTTGGTGTATCATCAAGCCCCATATCATATTCAATAGATCCATTATCAAATCCATTCCTAAAAGAGACAGTTGCAACCTTTGAGGCTTTCAAGGTGGTATTCTTCTACTTCACGCATCGACGAGTTAGGATTCCACCGTAGACTGTGGAGTCTTTGGCTCTTCGCATTCGATTGTTCAAGAAACTTTGGTCTAGTTTGGGGGTGGGCACGGGATGGACCTCATCCCTATCCCATCACATTAGTTTGGAATAGGGACGGGATAGACCTCATCTCGATCTCGTCTCATCCTAAATGGGTTCGGGAAGGGATAGGACGGGACGAGATGAGCATGTATTAAATAGTCATCCAATGAAGAATAACAAAAAAAATCCATTTCATATTGCTCGCACACCAATTATTTCAAATTTATGTAATATTTCATTATAATAATATTAACTGTCATATAAATTTTGTGAATGGTTACCTTACAATGGAATTAAGTTTGTCAAATGAATGATGGTAGATGGAAGGAACCCTTCCATAGATCCTTCTTGCATATTTATACAAGAGTTGAAATATCATTCATACAAGATACATTTAGGAGCAAAGTTCTCAAGTTGTCTTAATGTAAGTTCAAAAATGAAAAGTACTGCTCATTTACCAAATCTCCAACTATATAATCATAATGCAAAACTAACCCAAACCATTGTTTGCCTATATTTTTTACAAGAATAATTTTCCTATCTAAACAAAGAGTACCAAATCAAGCAAGTAATTTTTAATGATTAGATGTTTTTATTTAATTTCAATACATCCTGAACTTTTCTTTAGAATAATAATTTGATTAAAATTAATAATAATAAATATTAAATAAATATATTCGGGACGGGACGGGATTGACGGGATTGAAAATCTCCATCCCAACCCTATGTCACTGTAGATTGGGACGGGACGAGATCACTATGGGTTTGATCAATCCCAAAAAGACCCAAAAAAATTGGGACGGAACCGAAACGGGATCGGAATGGGATGCCCACCCCTAATCTAGTTTAGTTGGAAAATGGAAAGAAAATATTAAATGACAATTACTAATTATTGTTCGGTTTATTCGGTATCTCAAACCTTAGAACCGATATTGTATCGAGTAGTAACATTATGGTTGGATACTAGAACCGAAACAATATTTTTTTTGTGATTTGTTGGTGTTGTCTTTGTTTGTGTTGTTACTTGTTATATATATATATATGAATGCCTCAAGTTGTTTGTGTTATTTCTGATTCACATAAATCTTTATGATTGACTAGGGCTGAAAACTGAACCGACGGTTTGGATTTTCACCTAAATCGTGAACCGAACCGACTTAGGTCGGTTTTAAAATTTTCAAACCAAACCGACCATTAACAAAACCGATCTGAAACCGAACCGATTCTAATTTATGCAAACCGTAACCGAACCAACTAAATTGAACCAAAAGCGAATCGACCGACTTTTTTAAACATATTGTATTATTATATATAATATATATTATTTATTATATATATTCGGTCGATTCGGTTTGGTCGGTTAAAATCACATAGAAACCGAAAACCGAACCGACCACTTCGATTTTGAATTTTTTAAAACCGAAACCGATCCGAACCGAATTTAAACCGAATTGAATCATTCGGTTTAGATCGGCTTGATTGGTTTTTTGTTCAGGCCTATGATTGACACTCGAATCCGATGTATAGTTCACTACATTTGTTTTTGCCTCTATTGATTGACTTTAAGGATGTGTTTAGTTGCACCAATTTCATGAGAATTGGAATCCTATTCCCACTTGAAATGTGATTTTAGGTGTTTGTTTAAGTTTTTATTCATGGGCATCTGATGACAGTACGTGCCACAGAGGACGCCTCAGTTCACCGAGGAAAACAATTCACGGGACTAGAAAAACTCACGTTCGTCTCTCCTCGCTCGCCTCTCTCCATCTCTCTTCACATCATTGAAGCAAGCAAACCTCCCTCCTGATCCTCTCCCTCCCTCGCCTCTCTTCACATCATTGGAACAGATCTCCTCGAAGCTCTCTCATTGTCGCAAAGAAGACCAGGTACCTCTCTCATCCTTTTCTCTATCTATTTTTTGATCTCTACTTCTCAATGATTCGAAACTCAAAATGGATCAAAGGGTTTGGAGTTTACAGAGAGTGGGGCGAGTCGGTGTGAGAATTTTTGTCAAAAGCAATCCATTCGTTAGCGCTTCTCTTCTCCTCCTATCGACCAATCCACAACTTATCTGCTCTCGAATAGGTTCGTCACTCATCTCATCTCTTATACCTCTACTCGTCTTTACATCTTTCTCTTGCTCGCTCGAGCTTAACTTTGAGATCTCTATTTCGAAATGTTTGTCAAGAAACTTTGTGAATATCAAAAGGGGTCTACACTATGTTCTATTGCTGGCCTGTTCTGTGAACTTGTCAGTGATAAGATAGTTGAGAAGAAGAAAAGAACCAAACCCCACTTTTGTTCTAGCTCAAACAACTTTGGATTTGTGAAGAAAAAGTGGTCTTTTGTGCTCAATTTGATGGGGAAAATGGAGGAGAGCTAAAATGGAGAAATGGGCTTGTTTTTCTGATGATTGGGAAGCTTGAATGATCTCAAAGGTGAAATCTATTCACTCTTTAATTGGTTTTCTGTGATGGGTATCTGATTGTTTGTGTGTTTGTGTTGGATCAATAGTGTTCTTGTGTTCAACATCTAGAAACCATAAATTTAAAATCCATTTTTTTCTCATTTGTTGATTTGATTTAGTTTGAATGCTAGTCTGGGGTTTGTTTATCCTAGATTTGGAATCCAATACAGCTGCAAAATTCCATTTTGTTAGTTGTTGAGCCTATATTTGAATCCAGTACAGCTGCAAAGTTCCATTTTGCAATTGTTGAATTTAAACTTGTTGAGTCTAGATTTGAATCCAACAGTGAAGAAAATTTGCATCTTTGTAGTGTTAATTCCATATTTACTTTGTAGGGTGTACTCACTGAGACAACGGCAGAATTAGCAGCTTCACTTTCACAAGCAGATGAGTTCATGAGAGCTTGCTTATATGATAGATGGCTTCCACATTTGTAAGAGATACTATGACTATCACTAATTTTTTTCGACAATTGATACATGAATAGGAGCAACAGATTCTGGCAAGTACATTATTTGGGTCCGTGTTTATATGTAGATTTGTACGGAACTTGCTCAAGGGGCAGACTGTGGGAGTGATTGGAGCTGGTCGTATTGGATCTGCTTATGCTAGGATGATGGTAATCTATTCATGCTGAATTTGTTCATATGATGGCTAGCAATTCATGCAAAATAACTTAAATATTCCATCCCTCATAAATGATGTGTTGTTTTAACAGATTGAAGGGTTCAAAATGAACCTAATTTACTATGACTTGTACCAATCGACACAACTAGAGAAGTTTGTTACAGGTATGCTCGGCTTGAACTACCTACATTTGCAAAAACCTTCTACAGTACTCATGTTGTTGTTGTTGTAGCTTATGGAGAGTTCCTGAAATCCAATGGAGAAGCACCTGTTACATGGAAAAGAGCATCATCTATGGAAGAAGTGCTCATAGAGGTTGATGTGGTGAGGCTGTTGTGTTTAATTTTGACACCCACATTATGAACATTTTCTCAAGATTTCTGTTTGTAACTTGTGACGATTTGAATAATGAGAATAAAATTTTGTTTTCCCCAGATAAGTCTTCACCCGATCTCGCATAAAACTACGTATCATCTGATTAACAAGAATAGCCTTGCTAAAATGAAGAAGGTGACATTTGATACATGCTTGTTTTCTGAATTCACGATCAGCATGTATATTATATGAAACTCCTGGGCTAAATTGCAGCAATCTTCAAATTTTAGGAAGCAATTCTTATAAACTGCAGTAGAGGTCCTGTAGTTGATGAAGTAGCTTTGGTGAAGCACTTGAAAGAGAACCCAATGTTCCGGGTTGGCCTTGATGTCTTCGAGGTATTTTATCCCTCCTTTTTCTTCCAGTGAGAATTTACAAGAGCAAAGTCAAGTTTTGAGCATTAACTAATTAATAATCCATTCTCTTCTAACAGGATGAGCCTTACATGAAACCAGGCCTCGCTGACATGGAAATTGTTGTTGTTGTGCCCCATATTGCTTCTGCTTCCAAGGTAAAAGTGCATTTTTGTAGGATTAAGCCACTTAAATCATGAAAGGCAAAATTAAAAATAGAAAAAAAAAAAAAAAAAAAACAAACAAACAAACAAAAAGGAAACATTAATTTTCTTCCTAGATTATGTTGATAGTAAATATCAGCTTTGCAAAATTCCTTATTGATGTTCAATTTTCTGGATATCTCACCAAGCATCAGCAGAAAGTTTGCAAATACATATTCTTAGACTTCCCTGCATGAAATACATTTGAAACAAATAAGCAATTGCTCGTCTATGTGATTGACATAGTTGTTTATAATGCAGGTTGATGTTTTGATTGTTGCTTTCCCAGCAACCCCATTACTTCTAGCTATTGTTACTACCGCCACTACTTGCTATTCTGCAATCCCAAGCTGCAGCAGAAACAAATACTTCACTCAGTAGCTCTTTATTCTTCTTCTATGGCTCTCCTTTCAAGCAATAAGCCAACAAAATTGCATGAAGGCACCACCAAACAATTTCGGGATTTTGACATGCATAGTTTAGGAACCAGATCATGTGTTGTTATGGTTAACATAGTCAGGCCTATGACTTAGGCCATTTTTGAATTCTAGATTATTAATTTATCTTCTTCAATTTTTGTGAGTCAATTAAACTTAAGGGTGTGATCGATTGCATTTTTTTCAAATAAAAAAATATATATTTTGCCTTGTTGCATGACTTGAGGGTGTTTGATTGACTTAGGATTTTTTTTCCTTTTTCTAATACCTCAACTTGTGAAGCAAAATCATCAGAAAAAACAATATTTTTTTTGTTCCTTTTCTACGAAACATATTTCTAACTTCTCCCGGGAGTTAAGCCAATGGAAAACATGAAATCTATCATGTTTTAACTGTCTAATACCCTTGTTGTAAGCACAAGTGGAGCAGAAAGCTCTGGTATCCTCCCAACCAAGGATTGTGATTTCGCAAAATTATACGAATTTTTGTTTTTTTGAAATTACGAAAAGAAAAAATTACATTTTTCGAAAATTTTCAAATTTTTTCGTAAAATAAGGATTTGTTTTGAAAACTTTAGGGATTGTTTCATAAATTTTGAGTTTTTTCTTTTAATTATCATTTATTGATTTTTAAAACCACCCCATAATTTCCTAGTTATCACTTCTTTTACTTATATATTGATTTTTTAAACTATCCGTTGATTTTTCTAATATATGTATTTTCATTTCATTTAATGTGTTTAGTACATTTATTTACTTTCATATTACTTTTTTCATATATTTAATATACCCTCAAAATTCATTATATATTTCATTTATCTCGAAATTTTTACGTTTTTTTCTTTACAAAATATTTCTTAAAATCAGAAAATCAAAATTAAATCGAAAAACAAAATCACATTCCTTGCTCCCAATGACATCTTCAAAAGATGATCTCCCTTCCCCTCTTTTTCATTTCACTTTCTCGCGCGACATCATCTTCTTTATAACTTTACGCAAATCTAATCTACTCCTTGGCGATAATGAAGGTGAGGGATTTACTATTGAGGGATGTGTGGGATTTAAGTAATATTTAAAGAAATGCATGGACCACACCACCATATCCTCTTTCTCACACCACCAATGCGTTTTATTTTTACTTTCTCACACCATCATTAAAAATGGAAAAACCAAAAAAACGCAAAAAACCTTTAAAAAACACAAAACGGTCACCCTCAATCTCTCGCACTTCTTGCTGTGTCTCGTCCCACACTCGGCGACCAAACTCCACTTCCTCGCAAGGTTGTCATCCTCGTCCTCTTCCTCTTCTCTATCTCTTCCTCTTCACAAAAACGCTAAAATCGCAAAAGGTTCATCTCCTCGTCCTCATTCTCTTTTTCTTCCCTATATCTCCCTCATTGGTCGCATTCCACTACATGTCACTTGGAAGAACTTAATGAAGTTGATGATGTTAGAAATGAAGATTTTAAGGATGAACATGAGGGTGAAGATGATGATCAATCTAAAGAGCAAGGACAATCCTTTTCAATGGAGGTCATTTGAAAAAAAAATCATCTAATTTGCATGTATTTTTTTTCTTCAAATAATTGATTGATTATTGTATGACGCATTGGTGCATAGGCATTTCTAATGGATGTAATAGATATGGAGATGCCTTTTAACGATGTTGAGAGCCCAGAAACGAACCTTTTAGAGGTACCCGCCATTTTATTGTTCAGTAAATTAAATTTTAATTAATATATGAAACTAATTATAAATTGAATCATTATGCAAAATGTTGATAAAAGTGGTGGCAATAACAATGAAGAAAAATCATTGATACTGGTAGTCGATGATAGTCAGCTATTTGTTACAGACGAGGTATGTAAGTTATTATTTATTTTCATTTTCACCATTTTTCATTGTTATAAATATGTTGTTATTAACAAATTTTTTAAAGTATTTTCATCAATGTTTGCATTGATAGTTTGGGTCTAAGGCATCGGTGGGGATAATAACATAGTTGTTACTATTACAAATCGAAACCTGCTAATCAAAGAAGGAAGGGAAGGGTTCCATTTTGTTTGTCAACGGGGAGGGAAGCCCAATAAAAGGTTAAAGAATTTTGTTCGATCAAGCAGTACAAAGAAGTGTGGGTGAAAATTTGAGTTGAGAAGGATCTCACTGGATAATGATCATTGAAGGTTGCAAGTGACATGTGGAACCCACAATCATCATCGATTAGAGTCACTTGTTGGTCATTTGTTTGCTGAAAAATTGATTGTATATGAGATGATTTATGTGTAGAATATGACGAAGTCCGGTGTGAGCCCTCGCAACATCTTGTCTTGGCTGAAAAGGAGGTATCCGAATAATATCTCGAGTTTGAAGAATATTTACAATCTATTGCGTCGGCTAAAGGTACTCGAACAAATAGGCAAGATGGTTTTACAACATACTCTAGATTTGTTGAGCTCACACAACTACATAGAGTGGCATTCACCAACATTTTTTGGGCGCATCCTAAATATATTCAGTTAGCAAAGTGTTTTCCACAAGTAATGTTTATGGATTGCTCGTATGAAACGAATCACTATAGAATAACGTTGTGACGTCGACTAGGAAGACGTTTAATGTCGCATTTTTTTAGGTGTTCTGAAAATGAAAAGGCATACACTTGGGCATTGGAAAAACTTGCAAGAATTTTCGAGCTAGACCAACTTGCCAAACATGTTTGTAATTGATAGAGAAATGGATTTGATCAAGGCTATTGAGCGAGTTTTTCCAAGGGCAATGAGATTATTATGCAAATGGCACATCAATACAAATGTCGGGAAAAACTATAAGAGACACTTTGAGGACAATGACCGGTGGGCCGACTTTATAGATTCGTATCCAGAATTATATAGATCAAGTTCAGAAGATTAATGGAACAAAGCAACAATTGAGTTTGATAGAACATGGGCAAAATACTCAAAGTGTTTGAAATATCTCAAGACAGCTTGGTATCCCCTATAAGGAGTATTTTGTCAGTTCGTTGACGGATAAATTTATGCATTTTGGGCAACGCACAACGGGTCAAGTTGAAGGTGCACACTCAAAGTTGAAGCACTCGTTGGAAAATTTCAAATTAACATTCCTTAATGTCTGGAAAAAGATGCATAATATGATCGAAGTCCAACTGGTTGAGATAGAGCCATCATTTCAACATAGTCTGACGAAGGTGAGCACTGAACATAACTTCACTTTATTTTCCTTACTGCATTGGTCGATGGTTTACATGGCTATTGATTTGAAAATCTTTAAATAACAAAACAAATACACAAATGCAAGAGAATTGATAACTCACTTACAATCCAAACAAAAATCTTAACCCCAAAGATAGAAGTATTGGTTCACTTGCAGAAGAATTGGAGTAGCAAGAAAGATATGTTTTGAACTTTGAGAGATGGCGTTTTTGGCTTTTTGGAGACTTTGAGTGTTGGAGAAATTTGAAAGAAATTTGATTGTGTGAGAATGAGGAATTTCAAATAGGAGAGGAAGAAATGTTGTCGATTTGAATAGTGAAGGAGAAAAAATGAAGGTAAAATGTTGTGAGAAAGAAAGTAAGTATGAAGCAGGCTCATGAAGAGATGATGTGAGAAAGAAAGTAGGTAATGTAAAAACTAAATGATGTGAAAAAGGAAATGATGGTGTGTTAAGATATGAAGTAGGAAAACGAAGATGACGATGCCCAATTGGTCTTCATATTTTTTAGTTCAAAATCATTGCCATATACGATATTATATGTATAATAGCATGTCGGATATTCAATTTTGAATATTTAATGATGATTTTGGTATTTGTAATCTTGGAGAAGAAATGATAGTAACTCATGAAAACCAAAGATGGAAATTGTTGAATTTTCTTTCAGCACCTTAATCTTTCTTTACAAGCAACCAGAACGACACTGATTAATAGGGCTTTTTACTCTTCATTTTTTTTCATCTCCCCTTGTTTGCTTCTCTATTTACCGATGTATTATCATCATTTTCAATCCTGAACCAGAATAAGGACAGTTAAACATTTTAACGCAGTTCCTTCGCTCGTTTCCTTGCAATGTAGATTTACTAAAAAAACATTAGATACAAACTAGGTGGGTGAAATAAAGTAACAGTTTTGGAAAAGAGAGATACGCCAGAACAGGTTGTGGTGAAAGATCCAAAGTCCAACTTTTAAAAGGTTAATAATTAGATCTTGAAAATGTTAAAACTCTTGAAATAATATTAAATATAATGCATAACGATAATGGTAACATAAGAATCACTTATATAAATAAATAAATAAAAAATAATAGTAATACTAAACTAAGATTATAAGTAACAATGTAAAGAGATTGAGATCTGGCTAATAAAAAGATAAATATTTTAATTTCAAAAGAAATTTCGGTAACTAAATTTTTCGAAAAAATCACATTGCTTGAAAATAGCTAACATTGTACATACGCACAAAGCAAAAAAGAAGAGTCTTCAAGTAAAAATGAATAAAAAAAATAAAGTAGCGAATTTGGAGAGACGAGGGGATTGGGATTCCTCTCAGACAAATGCCTCGGTTAACATCAAGGATTGAATGGATAATCAGACTCGTCATCTATTTTTCTCATCATTAAGGAATCCCTTTCCCTTGGTCATTCAACCGAATTAATAAAAAATATATTATATAAAGTTAGATATGAAATATGGAAAAAGATGAAAAGAAAAAGGATGGAACCATCAGAAACCAAAAGTATATCCCCAGAAGCATATGCTATATACGGTCCGCATCATGGTTGGTCATTCAAGACCGCATCACTTGGTTCCTTCCCTCCTTGCTTGTAAAAAACAACAAACAGAGAAACTCAACTAAGTAGATGGGATGGATGGATTCAAAAAGTGAGAGAGAGAATACTCAGACACAAATGGGTGAAAGTCGTTGTTTATCAGCACTGAGATGACATGAATGTTTGAATCAACAACATCATCATCATCAGAGTGGTGCATGACTATTTCATCCTCATTGCAATCTCACCTCCCCAATTCAACACAACAAAACATAACACACAGCAAAGAATAAAAGAAAACAAAACCCTAAACTCAAGTCGCCGAATGCTAAAGCTGCAGCGTCCAACGAACAGACTATAGATTTGGAGCTTCTTTTTATTATCTCTTCTTAAATAGACAGAGAGCTAGAGACGAGATTTACTTGAAACCCTAATTCCCTCAAATGACCATTTTACGCCATCGCTGGGTGGGCTCAATCAATGGGCTGACTTGGACCAACACCCAACCAATCCAATAATTTTTGTCTTTTAAACCTTTTTTTTATTTTTTTTAATAATAAAAACCGTGGCTTACTTAAATTCCTAAAAGAGAATACAAATAATTTATGTACAATTTATAGCGGTGTTTTACTATTCATTGTTGATTGAGACAAACATCAAATGAGAATTAGAGATAAAAGAGAGTTAAGATTAAAAGTTGGAAAGATATTGAGGGTTGAGATTATTTCTCCTGTACAATGACATGTTTATAAACATAAAATATGTAGAAGGGCAAAGAAAATGAAAAAATTGTGAAAAAGTTAGTGAAATCTACAAGCATGTGGCGGAGATAGAAAATAATGTGTTTTTTTTTTCAAAATGAAAATTATCATAACTATTTACGTAGTTGTCGAATTTTGATAAACTTGGTATCATTGAAATGCAATTTTGAAGATATTTTCAACAAAACCAATGATCAATAAAAACACTTAAAATTTTAAAATATGTATTTTATTTTTAAAACATACAAGTATTTTTAAGACATTCGTATCTAAGTATAATATTTTTCAATGAAACAGACAAACATTTTATTGAATATTCAAATAAAGACTCCGAATATTCAATCGATTATAATTTTAACCGAGTTTGACTCTAAAAAATTAGTATTCTAAAATATGATATTTTTATGAAACTGATTGAAGGCAATAGTGGGGATAGTGATACGGGTGTTCATTTTATGATAATTAACAATAAAATAAATAAACATATGTTGAGTGCTAATGGCACGGGTAACATGCTATTATTTACCATTTTATGGAACCAAAATCTTGTGTTTAACCATTTTCCAAACGATTAGTTACCTTTGGCAGTGACTATTTGATACCACAAGTTACACTCACCCACACCACTCATCAAATTTATTATTTTTTATTTTCTCTCCCACACCATCTATAAAAGTCATTACTCATCTTTTTTTTCTTTTTCTCTCATCCTCTCTTTTCAAGAACAAGAACAATAACAACAACCTGAACGGGGATAGCGAGGAAGGGGACGACCGACAACGGCAAGAGATAGAGGAAATGGAACGATAACAACTGTCGCCCCTTTTCCATTTCTATTTATCCTTCTCCTTTTCTCCACCTTCTTCTTCTCCTCGTTAAAAGAATGATAGATTGTTTACTGTTAGTTAGTTGATTGATTAAAAGAATATTTATTTATTTATCAATTTACGTTGATGCATTTATTTTACAATTATGCTATGTTTTAATTTTAGTTTATTCTACAAGTTTTATTCTACCAATTGGTATTAGAGCCTAACAGTTCAATATGAAAAAAAAAATATTTGAAGTAATAAGAAGTTTGAATCATTGAAGGTTCAAAAAAGAACAGAATAAAGAAACTGCCACCGTCACCTTCACCGTCATCGGAGTCCAGCCCTTCGCAGATATCTCAGCAGCTTAGCATCAGTCCATTGCCTGTCATTGGAACTGTATTTATTGAGTAGTAGAATACTATAAATTAAAAATGTGTTTTGCACAATGCAAAACATGTGCAGTTCGCGGGACTTAAATTGAAAATATTAGTAGGTTGATATGCAGAGTTCATATTAGTATAAATGAGGGACTTGAGGTCCTATTTCTATTATTTTTATTATGTAAAAATAAATAAGTAAACAAAAATGTCGGAAACTCCTATGCAGGTTGGGGATGGAGCTGGAGGAGGTGGTGCCTCACTTGCTGGGACATCATGGAAGGAGAAAGCATTTTCTATAGCTAAAGATACTCTATTGTCATTTGATGGAGACTTAAAGATATTGTATTTAAAATACTTGCAAATTCCACAATAAGAATACGTATCGAGAAGTTTTCTAATAGGTGAATAATCTTGGATGTCAGTTCTCATGCTAATTGATAAGTTTCAGAAAATTAAGATTAAATGATCAAGCAAAGTTGCTTATAGCTATCATCTAGACTCTTCAAAAATATATCGTATTTCGTGTCCGATACGTATCTGACATTGACACTCGCTCGACGCGCCTCCGACACGCATTGAACACTTAGTCAACGTGTCGGCAGGTGTTAGACACATGGTCAATGTGATCAACGTGTCAGACATGCCTCCGATTCACCCGAAACTTAGTCAGGATACAGACAAGACTCGAAAACCAACATTGTTTTATTTTTTACTTTTAGATATTTACAAATAACTACATAATTTAATGGTTATTAATCCGTCGGCTCTTTAAATTGCTATTAAAGGCAAATAGGCAAAAAGTCACTAAAACATAGATGTAGTTTATAGTTCTAAATCTTTGCTTCTTTTTTCTCATTTGCTTCTTTTATCATCTACTTTTTCTCTACTTTATTTTCTTGCAATAGTGTCATTTTCTTTTATACACTCTAGGATGACACTTTATTAAATTATTATTTATATTTATATGACTGATTACAAAAATATTATGACGTGTCAACATGTCCCAGTGTCCTTGTTTTTTGAAAATTGTTAAGTCGGCGTGTCGTGTTCATGTCCGACACATTACATGTGTTTGTGTCCATGCATCCTTGATTTTTGTCCATTTTGCCTATTGTATGTTATTTTAAACTTGAATCTTCATGATTTCCTAAAAAAAATGTTGAATGTATTCTCCAAATCATGTGTTACATCTTTCTGTGTAAGAAGTGGCATAGGTACATGCATGCATCAGTGTTAACATATATATTACCCTATCATTTATTTGTATATGTAAGAAGTGGCATAGGTACATGCATCAGTGTCTCATAGATACAAGGGACACATCCATATATTACCCTATCGTTTATTTGCCCGTTGTTAACATAATTTTGTAGGACACATAGACTAAAACCCCAACAATACGACGACACTTTTAAGAAGTACCGTATTGGTTCTAAACTTCACTTTTATAGTCACATTTTTTAATGAAGACTATATCGTTACTTACATATTACTTTGTTTTCATAATATACGCATAACATGTCACTGGGATAATGAAAACAATGGAACCTTCCAAAGATATTTGATAATGATGTAATTACGATAGTAGTGTTATTAGCAATAGTCGTATTTTAGGCATATTAAGAATTCTAGTATTATTATAACATTGTTTCCTATTAGGTTAGGATTTGTTTTAGAAGTTAGGTTAATTATAAACAAGTGATAGATTGTTTACTGTTAGTTAGTTGATTGATTAAAAGAATATTTTATTTATTTATCAATTTATGTTGATGCATTTATTTTTTTCATTTATGCATTATCTTTTAATTTTAGTTTATTCTGCAAGTTTTATTCTACCAACTGGTATTAGAGCCTAATAGTTCAATATGAAAAAAAAAATTTGAAGTAATAAGAAGTTTGAATCATTTAAGGTTCAAAAAAGAACAAAATAAAGAAACCGCCACCGTCACCGTCACCTTCACCATCATCGGAGTCCAGCCCTTCCCAGATATCTCAGCAGCTTAGCATCAGTCCATTGCTTGTCATTGTAACCCACATCTGTCAAAGACCCACCCCGCAGCTTTGCCTTCATCGCCAAGCTTCTCGCGAATGACCAGCCAAAGCCCCCTTACTACTGCAGCCCTAGACATAGTCTTTTGCAGCCCCAAACAGTCAACTGTTGCCTCATCCCCAACTCCAGCAAGTCGCAGGCAACCCTCGAAACCTAGAGCGAATCGACCACCCAATCAGCACCACCACAACCAGATTGCAACCCCAAACAACATTCGCCACCATCGTCAAGACACAACCACCTCCCGCCCAGTCGCAAGCTATCGTTTTAGTTTAACCATTCCCCAATCCTCCCACCCCCATCGATAGTCCCTAAACCCCCCTTTCTCTGTTAAAGTTCATGGTGGGGAATATGACTTTTATGAAATTATAAATCAGTCCCTAGGCCTTATTTTAACTTGAGTCCTTGGTCCGGTCCCTCTTCGCTATTCACACCCCGTTCCTATGAGAGAACCCCACATTGTGAAAAAATCAGTAACTCATATTATGACTCGTACTCGTTGTACACCCCAACCCCACTCCAGTTGTGAGTGATGTACACCCCACTACCTCCTCTACTGTGATGAACGTTGAGACACACTCGACTAAGACTTGTTATGAAATTGTCGCAATGTACCAAAGATTGCACATGATTGCTGGTGACAACATTCGAGAGCTGCAAACACTATTGATCCAGATGACCTTGCCCGGACATGCAAAGAACAGGCTGAGCCCTATTGTTGTCAGAATCCATCCAATTTTTTGAAGAAATTAAGGACACTATCACATGCACTCAATTTTCGACTTGTGAGCCATTTGACTTGAGCGACTGCTTTCACGTTTTTTAGCAACCAGAGGATTTTCCTACAGAGGCAAATACAGTACGTAAGAATGGTTATGTTGATACGTACTGGGATATTTTTGTGGCACGAGCTTATGTGCAGGCAATCATTACCATCATTCCAATTTCTTGAACATGAACCACACGGCTTACACAAATGTAGACAACCCTCGATATCTCCAGAGAATTCTAGATTCTTGAAGGTTTCTCCTATGTAGTTCAAACAAAAAACTTACCCTTCGCGGTCCAAGACTGATTTACGATTAATCGATCTATTTTTTCAAAGCATATATATTTTATTTATGTAGCGATAAATTGGCGAGTTGGATGAGCCAATTTATCGGTGACTCACTGATTTCTTGTCAATTTATTGGCGACACGCTGATTTATTGGTGACTCACCAATTTCTTGTTGATTTATCAATGTCTGCTAAACCAAACCATTAAATACCCAATTCGTATCGGTCACCGCTGATAAACAATTTCTCACTTATTTAGCGGCACATTAATAACACAGGGCTTCTCCAAGGTATGCCTTGGTCCAACTGAATCCTTCCATAGTCTCGCCTTATAGGGAGCAAGGAAAGGGAGAGTTTCATTTCCAATAAGGCCTCCGTCCACTAGTTGCCAGCCATTAATTGGAATGGAGAAATTAAATGAGATAGGGTACTACTTTGTTAAGCCTGGATGAGAGCACCTTGGAAAGGCATTTGCAGATAGAAAGGATCAAGTTAAAAAGTCCGAAGTGTTTCTGTTTTACTAGCTACTTTGATCTGAGGAATGAGAAAAATTAGTATTGTGTTCAATCTCCACTCAAAGAAACTCCGTTGGTTAAAGTCACGAATAACTCCCATGACATCTTCCTTAAAAGTATTCCAAACCTTTGGAAAATAATCCACTAGAAGCCCATCTAAACCTGGGGACGCATCAGATTTAAACTTTAAAATGGCCATGGCTGCCAGCAGTTTTTGTTCAGTTTTTTTTTTTAATTAACAAAACAAAATGTATATCATTTCAATGTAAAAAAACAAAGAGTATAAAACTTGAGTGTTAGTCGTTTGTATTTATGTTTCTCACTATCTCACCCCAATCAAACATGCATGAGGACATTGAGGAGAAGTGAGTATCCTTAAATATACCTCCAAGTGTGGCCCCAAACCCAAAGAGTGACCTTAACATCTATCCATATGCTATTTAATCCTTAGTTATACCTTTAAATATCCTATTGTTCCTTTCTCTCCAAACCAACCACCCGTGCTAGAGCATGAAGTAGCCTACTCCAGGCCCATTTCCCAATCATAGACAGATCAAGCCCTCCCAAATTTGATCAGACAAAGTTTCAGCCCAATGTTGGAATGATGTGGGAATGTTTGCTTGCAATCTGAACTCAAGAAGACATTATATCCAAATGCTGCTGGTGAAAGGACAAGTGGGCAGTAATTGATCAATACTCTCTTGTGTAGCTCCTCCACATAACACAATGGTTCACCACACACAACACTTGTTCGATATCAGTAGTCCTCTTCTATTGATGTTACAACTGTGAGAAGCCTCCCTTGGAGTATGATCCAGATAAGAAAGCAAGCTCTAGTTGGAACATCTTTCAACCAAATCAAGTGATGGAGCTTGTGCATTATGAGTTCAGCATCAGACAATTGGATGTTAGGCTTGATAATATCATAGCAGTTCTTGTTCACTGATATATGCTTGTATCTGGTTATGGAAGACAATTGAATTGAAGGCCATCAAGAGTAGGTCTCCAATGGTGATTATCTGTCTAAAAGTCCCTATAGAAGTGGAGAATGTGGCATGGAATCTCTTGTTGATTATCAGTAATGGAACCCTGAACTGAGAGGAAAGAGATATTATTAGAAAATTTCCTGCAATTAGCCAATTTTATGGAATAATTTAGAACATAAATCCACTTTTCTTCCCCATTTAACACCAGATTTTCTTCTCCATTGAATGTATCCTCTTTTTAAAAGCTTGAAGATTTCAATAACTCTAGACTCACCTCACTACGCTTATTCCATTCCACATCAGTAAGTTCCATGTCTTCTTCCACTAAAATCAAGTGTATGTAGTGGAACATGGGTATTATCAATCAATTATTAGAGCTAACCAACGACCTCGTTGTTCCAAGACTTCAGAAAATTCAGAAAATGCTTTAAATTTTGCAATAGTTTGAAGCCCCTATTCCTCAGGACATAGTTGCATCTCCAAAAGCCTTCAATGTCTTTGAGTAGTGATTGATGTTCAAACCATGTTCGATATCTGGTGCCAAAGACTTCAAACTTTGGCAGGAAGTAGGTCCTAACTGTAGCACTTCTTATTCAGGACACACTACACCAAATTGACACTTTTGTAACAACTCTAAAAACAGTATCACTTTTGAGATGTTACAATTCACCAAACAATTTCAAATCAAAACTAAATTTAGTTAAAAAATGAAAAACAGTAACACAAAAAAAATGATACTATAAGTTGGATCACCGTGAATAGTATCACTTTTATAATCATACTCTTCATGGTGATACTATTATTGTATCATTTTGTTTGTGAAAATGTGTAAAGTTGTTAAGTGAATTGTTACACTTCAAAAGTGATACTGTTTTAGGGGATGTTACAAAAATGCCAATATGGTGTAGTGACAACACCGAAAGGTCTAAAGGATTCTGGAAGCTTCGAATTCAGTTTTCTGTTGGAAACATGAAAACTCTTCTTGCGGGACAAGGAAAGTGAAGCAATAACCACTTTCCTATTAGAAGTAGGTTCCCTTGTTTGGTTTGGAATTGTCTAGAATATAGTATCTTTGTATGTAGGTTTAGGCATCCAAGAAATGGAAATAGAGCTTGTTAAGTAACCTCAAGAGTTGGTTCTCATCTTTGTTAGTTAATAAGATGGCAAAGGTTGAAACACATTGATTGTCTTTTTCTCTTTTACTGCACGACTCTGAATCGTTGTGTATCATGATCAGAACCATAGTTTTCCAGGAGAAGCTCATTTAGATCCTCAAAATGATCTCCCCACTCATTTGAACAAAGAAACATGTCAAATCTGGAGAGACAGGGTTATTTGATTGGTTGACCTGGTAAATCTTCCACATTTGAGAATGAAATCTCTAATATTAGTTATTGATAAAATCCATAAATCATCTTCTTCTAAGGGTGTGTTTGGTTGCACACATTCTATGGGATTAGGAATCATATTCCCACTTGGAATAACATTTTGAGTGTTTGTTTGGGATTTTAGTGGTAGGCATAGGATGCCATCACGTGCCATAGATTCTCACCATTGGTGGGCATCAGACGCCTCACTCATATTGGGGAGTAATTCTACAGGGCCTGGGTTCCCCTGCCTAGGGGGGTGTGGGGCAAAAATACATATTTAGAGGGTGGATGTTTTTTGACTTGTATGTTTACCTTGCTGCAGAAAATGTTGCAGTATGAACCCTCCAAGCGCATCTCCGCAAAGAAAGCAATGGAGCACCCTTACTTCGATGATCTTGATAAGACGTATCTCTGAATCACAGACTGGTCACATTGCAACCCATTGTTTCTTTTGATTCTAATGGAAGATACGTTGCCTTGATCCTAGACTATTTCAGTGAATGTAATTCTGCTTTTCTCAAGCATGTACTGTGTTTGCTAACAACAATTTAGAGAAGGTTGATTTTATTACTCAACCTCTCAGATAACTACTACATGTGAAAGGGTATAATTAGAAACTTACAATGACGTGAAAAGGTAGATTATGGTTTCAACTTATCTCTCCATCTATTTATTGAAATGAACAAAATGGAGTCATGGTTCTGTATCTTTCTCAATGAAATCCTCTCATACTACCAAGAAAATCCCATATGGTTATGTTTCTATTTTTAGTTCTTGGATCACAATGAATTGCAGCCAGTTGCTTCCAAAGACAGGGAAGATGTTGCCTTGGGTTCTGCTACATCGTCTCGCAAATGCAAGCGAACGTGTGACAACGATGATCCCGAGTTTGCTAAGGCCATATCGAGTATATGCAAGGCATTTGAGCAAGCGAATGCTATGCCTATACGATTGGAAACTTTTCCTTGGCAAGAAGTTGAGAAGGTTGTAAGGGCGGTTCCTGGACTTATCCAACGTCAAATTTTGAAAATCATGAGAAAGTTCAATGAGAACGTAGAGCTTGGTATTTTCTTTTTAGGATTGACCGAAGAAATAAGGGAAGGTTGGGTTCTTGCAAAATTAGAGGAGAATTAGTTTGGAGCAAAAATAATTGGCTTCTTTGTCTTTAAACATCTTATGTGTTTTGATTAGTAATCAAGGAGTTAGAAAATTTAGATTTTGTTTAATTGGAGTTTGGGAGTATGTGGTTTAGTAATTCTTAATACCAGTATTGAACGTTGATTTCTCATTGAAAGATTTAAGCAGATGTCGAGTTTAAAATATACTGTAAGAATGTTTTGCATGAAACAAAATCAAAATCATATTCTAGTTTATATATAAAAGTAGAATAGTGAGATCTTCATAATTAAAAAAAAAGTATTTCCATGATTAGTTTTGGGCAACCAAATACTCACAATAGGAATTGGAATCCAATTCTCATGGACAACCAAACATCAAAGTTGGCCATGAAATGGGATTTCAATTTCCACCTTAGAATTCCATGCAACCAAACACACCCTAAGTGCTCTCTGGATGACCCCTCTTCTTTCATTATTGTCTGTGACTACATTAGAATGTCCACCTATAAGCCAAGGAAGCTCCCACAAGCCTATTATACTATCTAATTCTTCCCAAAACATTACCCAATTGTCTACTGTGCTAGTAAGCATGATAGAGAGAGTGAATCGCCGTTTAGTACATTTACAACATTGAATTGGTTTTTTGCACCATACAATATATAGATAGCAGTCCCCCTATCTTCCTTCAGCTTGTAAGTGATCCCAACTAGTTGAATCCCTATCCCATAGACATTGTGGATGAGATCAACTTCAGTAATAGGGATGGCAGTGGGGCGGATTTTTACGGATATCCGCCCCACCCAATCCGTATGGAGCGGATTTGGATATGGCTAAATGGGTTTCGGGGCGGATACGGATATTCAAATAAAATTCGTCAAATATTCGGGGCGGATACGGATTTAGCTATATCCGCCCCACGGATATCCGTTTAGGTATTGATATTACAAAAGTACCCTTAACCTTTTTATAAAAAAAAAAAAAAAAAAACCCCATATCCAGCTCACTTTTTTTTTTCTTTACAAAAAAAACCCCTTTTACAAAGGTACCCCACGGATTCACCTAACCACCTCTCTCTCACTTTTCTTCTTTTTTTCTCTCTCTCGGATCAGACTCCATTCTCTCTTCATGTTTTTGAGAAAACAGAAACTCTTCATGTTTTTTATCAGAGACTATGAACTTTGTTCCTTCTTCTTCATTTTTTTTCTCAGAGAATCAGAAGAAGCCGAAGGTCCAAATAGAAGAACTGAAGAAGCCATCCTCTGCTTTTCATGCTCTGCTCCGCCAGATGAAGCCAAAGGTCCAAATAGAAGAACCGAAGAACCACCATCTCATCGGTTCATCCTCTGCTCCGCCGCATTGTTCCTTCTTCTTCTTGAAAAAAATCGATCTAAAGAATCAGATCCGAGATCTGAGTATCTCAGATCCAAGATCTCAGATCGAGATCGAGATCGAGATCTGATATCTGAGATCTCAGATCCAGATCTGAGAACTTTGATCAAATCTCAGATCCAAAGATCAGGTTTATTTTTTATTTTTTTTGTAATTCAAATATATCAGATCAGGTTTATTTTTGTAATTTTTTTGTTATCCAAATATCTCAGGTATTTTTTTTTGTAATACAAAGATCTCAGGGTTTTTTTTTGGTATGGTTTTCTAACTCGTATCGATCAGGTATTGATGTTGAGTTGTTATAATTCTTGTATGGATTCTTACGGGTGTTAGAGAAGATGGATGAAGTATTTTTATTTTACTGATGAATGGTCTTTTACTGATTTTTGTTATAATTTTTGTATGGATTAATCTGTATAAGATGGACAGTCTGGTGTTAGAGAACAATAATTTTTAACGGATATTTGGGCGGGGCGGATATCCGCCAATCCGTACGGTGCGGTGGTGGTTTTTAAATAAAAATACAAACGGATTGGCGGGGCGGATTTGGGGATCCGCTATTTCTGACGGGGCGGGGATGGATTTGCTCAAATCCGCCCCGTTGCCATCCCTATTCAGTAATTTATTTCCTAATATCAGGCTTGTATTTGGAAATTAAATTCTTGAGTCCAGCAATTCATTCTATATTTCCCAGACCTATGCAGTTCCAAATAAGAACTTTAGTCCCCATTTAAACCACATTGCCCTCATCATGTCCAGAGTTGCCTGGATGCAGTCTGGAATTGGTCAAAGCCTCCACAAACATTTATGCCATGTCTGTTTTTCTGGTTTCCCAAACAATACCAAGTTTGATATCAGTTTCCATGAGGAGAAATTTTTTTCCTCACTAATGGGACAGTTGGCAGACTGGTTGTGAGCGTTACCTTGTTGCAAATGAGAGGTATCAATTTCTTTACTGATGTCATCCAACCTGTGTACTTCCGTGAGCAACTTCATTAAATGTGTGACAATTGTTGCTTTCCCCTCGACAACTATTTCCATTGTGGAGGTTAGGAGGCGGTTGTGGTCGAGAAGTTGAAGCTTATCAATGAAAGCAAGAGTTGGGAGAGAAACATAAGAGGATGAGCAGAGTGTCACGTGCTGACCTTTTTTCCCTTGGCTAACACGCTGCCCACTAGCGTCACACTCCCGTCGGACTAACTAGTCAAGGCACTTCGATGCTTGGCTAATGCTAAGTGATGCTACGAAAGCTTAAGTGAGGAAAATGCTAAGGCACAAGTGTTTAGGCTTTTGAAAGAATGCTTTGTATTGCTTGAGAGAGTTGTACAAGTGTTTTATGATCTCTACAAATGAATGCCAAGGCCTATTTATAGGCCCTTAAAGTCCTAGAGGCTTCTAGCCTAGAACCTTCCACAATCCTCCATCAAAGGAGTATTCTCTATGCATCTAGAAAGTTCCCACCTCCAAAGGAACTAGAAATTACAATGAGGCTTCTAGAAAATACTACACCAATTTGTACAAGGGTGTTCTAGACTCATCCATGCTAGAACACTCTAGAGAAAGCTAACCTAGAATGTCCAAGAGCACTCTAGAACCTTCCGGAGATATCTAGAGAAAGCTAAGCTAGATGGCTCGTGACATTCTCCCCCACCCAAGTCCTTGACGACCCCGTCAAGACCGTGCTTCGAACTCCGCGATCTTGCCCTGGAATTGCCATAGGTCGCCTTCTTTCTCCCATGAGGCCTCACTGTTCGGTAGTCCCTTCCATCGAATGAGATACTCATTATAGCTTGGCACACCCCTCCGTCGGATGAGCCTCTTTGCCTCGATGCTCTCGATATCTCGATCAAAGGAAGTCACGACCGCGGTTGGTGCCCGATGTGACTTGCCCCTCGTTGGATCTTCTTTATCACCATGGTAGGGTTTGAGCATGCTCACATGGAACACCGGATGAATCTTGAGTTTGGGCGGCAACTCAAGCTTGTAAGAAACTCTCCCGACCTTCCGTAGGACGGGAAATGGCCCCTCGTACTTCCGCACTAGTCCCTTGTGCGCTGAGCGGAAGACCTTGAACTGTTGTGGCAACAACTTGACCATGACCATCTCGCCCACTTGGAACTCGAGAGGGCGTCTATGCTTGTCTGCCTACTTCTTCATCTTCTTAGACGCCCTGTCCAAGTACGCCTTCGTTATATCAAGCTGCTCATGCCACCCTTGTGCAAGCTTGTACGCAGCGGGGTTGCTACCCGTGTAGCCCGACGCAACGACTTGTGGAGTCAAGGGTTGCTGGCCCATGATGATCTCGAACGGACTTTGTTGCGTCGACTCGGACCGCTGCAAGTTGAATGAGAATTGAGCCACATCCATCAACTTGGCCCAATCCTTCTAGTTGGCACCCACAAAGTGCCTCAAGTATAGCTCCAACAAGGCATTCACCCTCTCTGTTTGCCCATCGCTTTGTGGGTGAAAGCTTGTTGAGAAGTGTAGACCCGAACCCAAGAGCTTGAATAACTCCGTCCAGAATTTTGCTGTGAACCTTGGGTCCCGATCACTTATGATGCTCCGAGGCAAGCCCCAATACTTCACCACGTGCTGAAAGAACAACTTGGCGGCTTGCTTGGCCGTGCAATCGCGTGGGGCAGGTATGAAAGTTCCATACTTGGAAAAGCGATCGACCACCACCATAATAGAGCCATACCCATCAGACTTGGGCAAGGCTGATATGAAATCCATTGAGACACTCTCCCATGGCCTTTCCGGAATCGGCAAAGGCTGCAATAGTCCTGCCGGTACACGTTGCTCTATCTTGTCTTGTTGGCACATAAGACAAGTCTTCACATAGGCCTCGATATCGTCCCGCATATGAGGCCAATAGTAGTCCCCCTCCAAGAGTGCCAATGTCCGCTGCATCCCCGGATGGCCAGCCCACATTGAGTCGTGGCACTCCTTCATGATGTCTCGCCTAAGATTATCCCACTTAGGCACATAAATGCGACGACCGATGGTGTAAAGCACCCCATTCTCTACCCAAAACCGTCGAGTCTTCCCCTCCTTGGCCATCTCCATGAGTCCCTTGGCCAAGGGGTCTTGAGAAGTCCCCTCCTTGATCCGATCAAGAAGGTTGCTAGCGGCGCTGCTTGCGCTAGCGAGCATGGCCTTTCGGCTGAGAGCATCAGCAACAACATTAACTTTGCCCGGCTTGTACTCCATGACATAATCGAACTCTGCTAAGAAATCTTGCCATCGAGCTTGCTTGGGGCTGATCTTCTTCTGATTTTGAAAATAACTCGTAGCCACATTGTCGGTCATAATGGTAAATCGACTCCCAAGCAAATAGTGTCTCCAAGTTCGCAAGCAATGAATGATGGCTGTCATCTCCTTGTCATGCACTGGATACCGTCTCTCGGTATCATTGAGCTTGCGAGACTCATAGGCTATGGGATGCCCCTCTTGCATAAGCACCCCTCCGATTGCAAAGTCTGATGCATCGGTGTGAAGTTCGAATGACTTAGCATAATCGGGCAAGGCCAAGACAGGTTCCTCGGTGACTGCCTTCTTCAAATCATCGAATGCTTCTTGGCATTTCTCGATCCAATGCCACTGCACCTTCTTCTTCAGCAAGTCGGTCAGTGGGGTTGCTCTCGCCGAATAGCTCAAAATGAATATCCGATAATAATTGGCCAGCCCAAGGAAAGAACGTAGCTCTAAAACGTTCTTGGGTGGCTCCCATTCATTGATAGCCTGCACTTTGTCCCGTTCCATCATGATCTTTCCAGCCTTGATGCGGTGCCCCAAGAAAGACACCTCGTCTTGGGCGAACTAGCACTTCTCCAATTTCACGTACAGCTCGCTCTCCCGCAATGCTTGGAAAACCTGTCGCAAGTGATGCACATGTTCTTCCAAGTTGTCGCTATACACGACGATATCGTCGAGATAGACGACTACAAATTTATCCAAGAAAGGCTAAAAGATTCTGTTCATTAAAGTGCAGAAAGTAGCCGGGGCATTGGTGAGACCAAAAAGGCATCACCAAGAACTCATAAGACCCATAACGAGTGACGCATGTCGTCTTTGGCTCATCCCCTTTGGCTATGCGCACTTGCCAATACCCCGATCGGAGATCTAGTTTAGAAAAGTACCTGGCTTTACCGAGCCTATCGAAAAGATCAGCAACCAAAGGAATTGGATACTTGTTCTTGATGGTTACTTTGTTAAGTGCTCGGTAATCGATGCACATACGCAAGGACCCGTCGTGCTTGCGTTGGAACAATACTGGTGCACCGAATGGGGCCTTGGATGGCCGGATGAAACCCGCGTCCAGCAGCTCCTTGAGTTGCTTGCGTAGCTCTTCCAACTCTGGCGGTGCCATCCGATAAGGCGCCATGGCTGGAGGCCTAGCCCCTGGCTCCAGCTCGATCATATGATCGACTTCCCTTCTTGGAGGAAGTCTCTTGGGTAGCTCTGGAGGCATGACATCTTTGTACTCTTTCAAAACCGCAGCTACCTCCTTCGGAACCTCACTGGGTTGAGGCCCATCTTCGATCAACGTGGCCACAAATGTTGCTTGCCCCTTTTGCACGCCTTTCTTCACTTGAATGGCTGACAACATCTTGGCCTCCACGATCTCCCGAGTGACAGGGACAGAGCATGATTCTCGATCCTTTGCAATAGTCATCGACCCATCCCTTTCTAATGTCCATGGCTTCACCGTATCCATGAACTCCATGCCCAGCACCAATGAGAAGTCGTCCATCGTGACGACAGTCAGGTCCACCGTCCCCTTCCATTCGCCCAAATGAAGGGAGACGCCTCGTGCTACACCATGGATAGGCACCGGTACTGTGTTGACGGTCTTCAAGGTGCCTGGCTCCTTGGTGTACTGCACGCCCAGCCTTGTTGCCTCCTTTAAGGCAACAAAATTGTGCGTTGCACCCGTGTCGACGAGTGCCTTTGAAGCCTTGCCATTTACTTTGGCTTCCACAAACATAAGAGCAGATTTCTTCGAACGGGGCAGCATACTTACCTTAGCCACGTTGCTTTGCTCCACCGTAGCCTTGACGCTGCTTAGCAAGCGCAAAGTCCCCATTTGCGCCTCATCCCCCGATGATTCCCCGGACGATCCACTCTTGCCAGCGATCATCGCATTGAGCTTTTGTCGCTGTGGGCATTCCCTAGCCCAGTGCGGCCCTCCGCACAAGAAGCAGTCGCGGTTTTTCACCTTGCTATCTGAAAAGGACTGTTTAGCTTTGTTCTTCCTCTCGAACTGCTTGCCGCCGCTGCTACTGCTGCTTCTTTCAGTGGGTTTTGCTCCCCCACCTTTTCCCTTGTTACCGCCGCCACTCATGCTGCCGCCCTTGTGGCTTTTCGAATCAGCCTTGTATTCGAACAAGGATTCGGCAACTGCGATGGCCTCCGCAAGTGATTGAACATTGCGTCTCTTTAACTCTTGCTCAGCCCATCATTGTAGTCCATCCATGAAGTAGATGAGTTGAGTCTTCTCCGGCATGTCCGAGACTTCAAGCATAAGAGAAGTAAACTGCTTGACATACTCTTTGATCGATCCTGTATGCTTCAATCCACGCAGCCTCTTCATAGCAACTTCCTCCGCATTCTCCGGATAGAATTGCCGCTTGAAATCCGCCTTGAACTCGTCCCAAGTCTTAAGTGAGCAAATACCCTTCTTGATATCCGACTCACGCCTCCTCCACCAAAGGATGGCATCATCACCCAAGTACATGGTGACGGTGGTGATCTTGGACTCATCGTCGTCCAAGCGCATAGCGTTGAAATATTTTTCAACACTCCATAGGAAGTTGTCGAGCTCCCTAGCATCGCGCTTCCCATGGTACCTTGGCGGCTCGGGCACCTTCATCCTTGGCCCCTCTCGTATGGTAGCACTACCTGCCACAGCCGCCTTGCATAGGTTGACGTCCGATTGCAAGGACTCAACCTGCTCCCGAATGGCTTGGAGCTGCCTCATCAGTGTGTCCTTGAGTTGGCCCATCTCGTTGCGCATAGCATTCGCAACTTGGTTGACGAGAAGTTGAGTCTCGTCTTTGGCTTCCACAGTGCCAAGCTCAAGGTCATGGACGCGGCTATCGAGTTGCTCGATATCCATAGTGACGCTAGCCAACGTCCCATTGAAGGACTCAACCTTCTGTTCCATCTCCCCGACGCTGTCCTGGAGATCACCCACGGTCAGCTCCACCTTGGCCATACGATCCTCAAGCATGCTGGTCCGACTAGTCTTTCTTCCAGTCTCCTCGATCACGGACCCTACAATAGCACTCTCTTTATTTCCCGACATGATCAGATTGCTCCGCACCTAACCTTCGTACACACAACAGCTAGCACAACACAACTTCAGCAAGACCGCCCTACGATCGTCGCTGCTCTGATACCACGTGTCACGTGCTGACCTTTTTTCCCTTGGCTAACACGCTGCCCACTAGCGTCACACTCCCGTCGGACTAACTAGTCAAGGCACTTCGATGCTTGGCTAATGCTAAGTGATGCTACGAAAGCTTAAGTGAGGAAAATGCTAAGGCACAAGTGTTTAGGCTTTTGAAAGAATGCTTTGTATTGCTTGAGAGAGTTGTACAAGTGTTTTATGATCTCTACAAATGAATGCCAAGGCCTATTTATAGGCCCTTAAAGTCCTAGAGGCTTCTAGCCTAGAACCTTCCACAATCCTCCATCAAAGGAGTATTCTCTATGCATCTAGAAAGTTCCCACCTCCAAAGGAACTAGAAATTACAAGGAGGCTTCTAGAAAATACTACACCAATTTGTACAAGGGTGTTCTAGACTCATCCATGCTAGAACACTCTAGAGAAAGCTAACCTAGAATGTCCAAGAGCACTCTAGAACCTTCCGGAGATATCTAGAGAAAGCTAAGCTAGATGGCTCGTGACAAGAGGCTGAGTTTAAATATTCAGGTTGTTGGTGAATAGTTACTTGCTGATGTGTCACGTGGAAACATGTGTTGGAAGAGGGAGAGAGGCGGAAGAGGGGTTTAAACAACTGATCATGTCTTGAAGAAGGTTTGGAAATTGATTTTTGGTAGTGATGTTTGGAAAGGTTGAGTTAGATATCGGCTACGGTTCGGGATTGGAGTGGATAGCGTAAAGTGGGACGGGATAGGGCTGAAAACCGAACTATCGGTTTGGTTTTTCACCTAAACCGTGAATCGAACCAACTTAGGTCGGTTTTAAAATTTTCAAACCAAAATCGAACCGATTCTAATTTATGCAAATTATAACCGAACCGAATCGACTAAAATCGAAATAAAATCGAACCGACCGTCTATTTTAAACATGTTATATTATTTATATATAAAATATATATTATTTATTATATATATTCGGTCGGTTCGGTTTGGTCGGTTATAATCACATAGAAACCGAAAATCGAACCGACCACTTCGGTTTTGAATATTTTAAAACCGAAACCGATCCGAACCGAATTTAAACCTAACCAATCGGTTCGATTTTGATCGGTTCGGTCGGTTTAGTCGGTTTGATCGGTTTTTTGTTCAGCCCTAGGACGGGATGTGATCTCTCAATCTGGCAATAATTGGTCTCATGTCATCCATTAGCTCCCACCAATCCGAGAGGAGTGAATCGGTTTTGCAGGTGAACTTGTTCCTAATCTCCAACTCAATCGTTTCAACCCATAACTTTTCTTTTTTTTCCACAACTTAAATGATTAAACCCATCATCACTTTTAGCTTTGATTAACACAAAAATTATTGGATTCACCTTGATTTTGTTTGTCCTATGAACACCGTACATAAAAGATGACTCTATCTAACTTGCTAACTGATTTTAATTATGTTTGGGTATTGATTGCACACAGCTAGAGTGATGAGGTGGAGATATCAAGTCCCACCAGTTTCTATTTAGAAGCTGGGTCTGCTTATTATGAATTACTAAAGTTTAGCATCCACAATTACATAATTTAGACAACTAACACACAATTGCAAACAAATTACAAAAAGCACCCGGTCGCTAATACGTTGCGTGAGATAGAAGTACTTACAATGTGCGTATTCCGTTCTGCACAAAAAGTTAGCACAAAAAAAATGTCCGACTTCTTTTTTATCTGTTTCAATCAGCACACAAACATATGCAATCAAGTTACTGGTCTTGGACTTAGAAGTCGAATTTCTAAATCATAAAAAATTTATTGGGTAACAATTAAAATTGTTTCCCTATAATATCTTTTGACTTTGAAAATTTTGGATTTTTTTAGGTGATTAAAAATGAAAATAATAGAGTTTACAAAAATTATTACACCACACACTCGTAAAATGTGGTGAAAATAAAATAAAAAATCTGCAGGATCGTCCAATTTTCTCGAGAAGCGTGTATTCTGCAACCTCGACCTCAAGTACCTGCATCACCACGAGGGTAGGCTCCCACTGATAGGTTATACTACAAATGTAACCGACCAGGGCATCTCATTCGTGATTGTTCCAGTTGGCGAGGCGCTCCACAGGGTAGGCAGGCCCACCAGCTCCAGCACGTGCATTTGCGGTTCTACTAGGGCAAGAGAACATTGAAGGTACCATCACCACTCAGTTTCCCTTGCGAGTATTATTTGATTCTGGTGCTTTTCATTCTTTTATTTCTCGGCGAATGGTAGAAAAAGAAAATCTTAAAACTATGCCACTTATCAAATCTTTATGTGTTGAGACACCTATAGGAGGCACTGTCACATTGTCCGAGTATTGTAGAAATTTTGAGATCTCTTTAATGGGCGAAAACTTGTTTGCGGATTTGATAGTTATGAATTTTGAGAATTTTCATGTTATCCTTTGGATGGATTGGTTGGGTAAAAACTATGTTACTATAGATTGTGCCGCGAGGACTGATGCGGATTTAACTAACCTAAACAAATAGCTTAATTCAGCCACTTGTAATAACTGCAAGTGCACGGTGCCTAATTGGTAGACAACGGCAAGTACGGGTCGATCCCACGAAGAAAGTGGATGCAATTGAATTTTAGAATTTAATTAAACTAATTTAAATGGAAAATGGGGTTACAACATTTTTAAAACTAAACTAAAAATAAATTAAAAATAAGAAAAATAAAATAAGACATAGATGAAATGGGTTTTTGTGGCTTGGACTCACCAATGAGTTAGTAAAATTATTGAAATCTAAATTACTGAATTTAAAAACGAGAAGCGTTAGGGATGAGAATCCCTTGCTTACACCGAATATGTGATCGTTAAAATCCAATTAAACTTATACCATGTTTCTATCAAACATTAACAAATTATTTCAAGCAAATACGCTCTTACAAAGCATTAAGTGTCTTTTTAGGGCACACTTAATCAAAGTTTAAGCTTAATATTTTTAACACATGCTTTGAATATTAATAAAGGGTAATTCTAACTACCAAACAAATCAAGTTTAATTTCTCGAACATGCAAAGTCAAAGCAATTTATCAAAATTCAGAAATAAATTGTAATTAACAATTAAGCACACAATTTAGTAAAATAAATCAGAATAACTTATACAACCCATTTAGTTTGTCACAAACTCGATGTGGTGGTACTCAGCAGGTGGTTGTGCACGAATCCTGAGGAAATTGTCCCAAAACGCTCTATGGTGGTACAGAGCAAAACCGGGGGTGTAAATAGCCAAAAACAGATTTTGACTCATTCTCCCGCCTCTGCTACAGTAGCGCTATAGTGACGCTACAGTAGCCGCTCGCTCCGGTCGTCTTCACCAGCGCGACAGCGGCTGTTCGCGGCCTTGTTCTCGCTCCTCACGACCGTCCTCGACCTCAAATCATCTCCAGAACCTGAAAAAGAGATAGAGAGGGTGAGGAAACAGTTAGATATCAACAAAAACAGAGAAGGAAAATGAGGAACAGGAGCTCCCTGTTTCTGGGTTGCGAACTCTGTCTCGCGAGGTGGTGGCGGTGATGCTCGGTCTGGTCGTGACGGTGGTCGCGAGATAGGGAGTCAGGAAGGAGCTCGAGACGAAGAGAGGCCGAGAAAAGAGGGGAACAGGCTCTGTCGCGAGGCGAAACAGAGTCGCAGTGAGACTCTGTTTTGCGGCGATTCGTGGTCTGTTGTGGTGGTGGGACTCGTGCGGAGGTGGTGGCGGTTGTGTGGACATGGGAGAGGAGCAGAGAGTGGTGGTGGTGATGCTGGAAAGTTGACGTGAAACAGGGTTGTCACACCCCTGTTTCACGGTGGTGACGGTGGCGGTTGTACTGTCTGGCGGTGGAGGTGGTGCTAGGGTGATGGTGGGTGCAAGGTGGTGATTGCTGAGTGAGTGAGAGATGGATGAGTGGTGAGGGTGACCTTGTGAGAATCACCTTTGAGAGAGGAGCTCCTTTGAGGAAATCTCCATTGAGGAAGAGGTTTTGATTTCTAATTCTCTTATTTTCCCTTCTCTTCCTCCTCCCTTTCTTACCCTATCATCTTCTATTTATAGAAAATTATTAAGATGAATATGGATGAAATGAGGGAATGATTCGTCAATAAGGGTAGGAGAAGGATTGGGCTTGGCATTGGGTTTGGGTTTAGGTTACGGATTGGGTTTAGGTTATGAATTAGGTTTTGGGTTTAGGTTATGAATTAGGTTATGGATTGGGTTTAGGTTATGAATTAGGTTTGGGTTTAGGTTATGAACTAGGTTTCGAGTTTAGGTTTGTGACTGCTTTATACCACCGTTGGAATCGACTAATTGTCGTTCCTTAACTTGTTGCTTTAATGTGATTTCATCGTTTACGCTCAAATTCCTACAAAGACATGAAAACGAAATAATTACTATAAAATATAATAATCGAAACACTAACATGTATAAATTAAGGGATATATTATGTAATAATTATGTGAATATCAAATACCCCCAAACCTATATTTTGCTAGTCCTCGAGCAAAACAATAAAAAGAAAATTCTAACTCACTTTCGCAGGAATCATCGGTTGCACTTACCTTAAATGTGCAACAAGGCTTTAAACCCCTTGATTACCTCTAGTGGATGAGTTATAGTCTCGTGAGGGTTTCCAGAAATGTTACCCACAAACATTACTGACTCAATCAAAACTTGGTCAAACAGTGTTCATTTTAAAACTTCAAGAAATGCAAGAAACCAACAGTGTCATTTTAGTGTATCAACAAATCTCCAAATAATTTAATATTCTCCCAAGGTTAGAAAAAATTCATAATCATCCTCAACTCAATGTGTGTGTGTGGATAGCACTGTCAACATAACTTTTCATTTCAGAGTAAAACACTGACTAAATCTCCTGTAGAAAGTTTGTTTTGACTTCAAACCTCTCATGTCACTCACAATAAAGCACTCAGAGATTTGGTATTTCACTCAGTTTATATGTGAGGAAAAGAGTAAATAATGAAAAACAATCATCTCACATATAGTAATATGAAGAACGGACTTTTCAAGAATGGAATGAACATGATCTCATGGGCAGGAATATCAATTACTTTTGGGAATGTTGAATCAAACACCATAGGTCTTGGTTATTAAATCTCCACATCTACGAAACCAACCTTTACCTAAGATCAACTAGGACTTTGTTGGGTTGTAATGGGGCTTGGGTAATAGTTAATAAGGAATGTCAAAGGATTCTAACAAAATTTTCTAGGAATGTATACACCCATTATACGAACAATTAGGGCTGTCAAGAATAAATCAATGTTGCGCACCATCAATTTTTTTCTTCATTTTCACATCTTTATCCTCATTGAAGAATCATTTTTTTTTCTAATTTCTTTTCTTCAACCTTTTTTTTTTTTTTTTTTTTTCATAGAGGATTTATGAAATATCTCATATTTTGCTCTTCATGCCCTTTTGACACTAAGTATATCCATCCATACACATTCCCAGAAAAGGTTGGTACAGGTTAATGGTTTAACAAATAAAAGTTAATCTAAGGCTCAAAATGCTACAAAAAAGGTTAATGTTATAGGTAAGTTAAAAGGTTAGTTAATGATCTAAAGAAAAAAATGCCTAGATCATTTCCTAAGTTTGGGTCAGTATTATGACATCTCAATTGAATAAGCCAAGAAGTTCTAGTGTAATAATTCAATTTTTATGTCATTCCCAAAGCAATTGATCAA
This sequence comes from Berberis thunbergii, assembly GCA_003290165.1. Classification (NCBI taxonomy): domain Eukaryota; kingdom Viridiplantae; phylum Streptophyta; class Magnoliopsida; order Ranunculales; family Berberidaceae; genus Berberis; species Berberis thunbergii. Next base: position 18,529 of record QNQO01004749.1, on the reverse strand, counting down.
AAGAATGAAAATAATGAGATCATCAACGAGATAATGTAGACTAAAGAAAAATCAGAGTTTATGTATAACCCTCAGAAAAATAGAAATGTTCAAAGCTTTCAGGGTTAAGTCTCCACTATTATTCTAAGATTTTCTAGTATATATTTCACTCATCAACTTCAAGTTATGCTAACATGGCTCATGGTTCAAAGATAATCGAGTTGAAAAATCTTATGAACCAGATCTAGCTTAAGGATCATACTAAACTTTCTGTCTATATCAATATACCAATATGTCAAGTTGGCTTGCATTTTCTTGAGCATAAAACATTTAAAATCCATTTTCACAAAAGACCAAATTGTTTTGACAGAAAAGTTTTTTTTTTTTTTAAGAATAAGAAAAGAAAACACTACAAAAAAAGGAAATATTCACCGACTCATGAACCCTACCCCCAAACCTAATCCAAACATTGTCCTCAATGTTTAACAAAATAATTCTGACAAATGAATGAAGTAAGTACATGAGAGGAGGTTAGAACAGTATTACCGCGGTGAAGATTTTACCAATTTCAAGGAAGTCATCCATCAATGAGGCTCATAAACATAAGAATCATGGAGTTTTCATTAGAAATCGATAAAATACAGACTCGACACTAACAAAGAAAACTAAAAATAAAAAGCAAGTTGGAAGTCAAAACTGTTACGGAGCTAATGAGTATGAGTGAAACACAACTAAATAGGGTACTCGAAAATCAATCCAAACTAACAGCAAAGACACACAACTAAGCTAGGCTGCCTCCTAGGAGCGCTTGGTTTACCGTCATCAGCCCGACAAATATTCTTCCTAAAAAATGGTGTATCAAATAGTGGAGAGGAAGAACATGACAAACACTTAGTCCATGATCGTATATCAACAACCTGAACAGTTGAGGATCAGTCCACCAAAATATAGCAATCACATGGGGCACCAAATACACTAGGACATTCCAAAAGTGACCAGTAGTCATACAAAACAGATGATCCTTGCGTGCTCCAAAAAGGGAACATCCTATGTCTGGTTCCAAATCGGATGATTGGATAATTTGCACAACAGGATGGTGAAAACTGAATTCCTCACTACGACACAAGGGATCGGTGAAAGTAGCCATAATAAATGGGAATGTGATGCAAGTAGATGAGACGATGGATATATCAGGTGGTACAGGCTCATCACATGAATCATATAGAGATATTGGTCTAGACAACTCATCACCTGAAAATGCATACCTGAGGGTGTCAGGTAATTGTTTAAGGTCAAGCTCAGGTGGCTCAACTGATGGGATTAGTTTTGACTCACTGAGTGGAAAAGGCTTCACTTTAGACTTCCATTTATAACTAGGATCCACAATGGGGACTGAGTCAAGCAAATCATTGACTTCCCTAATGGAATCATCAACATCAAAGTCTAAACTAAATTGAGTCAAACAAGCCTCTAAACAGTCAAGGGGAGACTCTAAACAGTTTGATTCGATGCATGAGTCACTAGGGAGGCATGAGTCAACATGGGAAGGAGATGTCGGTAGTGTCTCAGAATCTACAGGTTCATCAATAAATAAGCCTTTATCAGTATTCGTATGAAAGGAGGATGCAACCTGTCTTGACAACTCAATGACACCCATATCAGGCATTTCTACCTGATTGTCAACCAATTTTCCACTCCTAAGGGTAGTAATGGATTGGTCATCTTCACTGCCCGACTCAGATGTGCCACTAAGTTCAAATTGACCATTTGGGTTGAAAATAGGTTGGCTAGGGAATTTTTCTGAGGAAGTGACTCAGCTATCTGACTCAAAGTCATCTCAAGTTTCATGATAGCTTGAGCATTTTGTTGAGAATTAGCTATCAATTCTGTGATGTCCCGGCAACGGCGCCAAAAACTTGATGCGGATTTAACTAACCTAAATAAATAGCTTAATTCAGCCCACTTGTAATAGCCGCAAGTGCACGGTGCCTAACTGGTAGACAACGACAAGTACGGGTCGATCCCACGAAGAAAGTGGATGGAATTGAATTTTAGAATTTAATTAAACTAATTTAAATGGAAAATGGGGTTACAGCATTTTTAAAACTAAACTAAAAATAAATTAAAAATAAGAAAAATAAAATAAGAGATAGATGAAATGAGTTTTTCACTACACCAAAAGGGCCATTTAGCTACGCCGAGCTGCCACGGTTTTAAACCGTTGGTACATTTGCCACGGCTAAACACCGTAGCTATATGTACCAACGGCTTAAAACCGTGGCTAATAAACACCCTGACCACGGTTTAAAACTGTTGGTATATTTGGCACGGTTTAAAACCGTTACTAATATTAGCAACAGCTATATACCGTGGGAAGTGTTTGCAACGGCCCACAACCGTTGCAAAAAAATATTTAGCAACGGTTATAAACCGTGGCTACTAATAGCAACGGCTCTAAACCGTGGCATTAAAAAAATTTAGCAACGATTTTTTACCGTGGCTAGACTTAGACACGGCTAAAAACCGTTGCAACAAAAAAAAGTAGCAACGGTTTTAAACCGTGGCTATAGCTAGCAACGGCTAAAAACCGTTGCAAAACACAATTTAGCAACGGTTTTAAACCGTGGCTAGCTTTAGCAACGGCTAAAAACCGTGGCTACATGAAAGGAAAAAAAAATTGGGCGGGCTATTTTGGCGCTCAACCTTCCCTCCTCGACTTTCATCGACAAAAATTTCGCAAATTCCCTCTCTCCCTCGACCTGCTTCTCTCCCTTGACCTGCTTCCCTCCCTCGACGGTTCCCTCCATCGACCTGCTCCCTCCCTCGACTCGACTTCTCCCTGCTCCCTCCCTCGACTTCCCTCCTCCCCTCCTTCCCTGCTCCCTCAATTTCCCTGCTCCTCCCTCGACTTCCCTCGACATCAAAATCGACAGCCACTGCAACCGAACAGGTACTCTCTCTCTTTTATTTATGATGAAATTAGGGTTCATGAGGCTTCTCTTTTATTTAGGATGAAATTAGGGATCGATGATTTGTTTTTTTTACAATGAGCATTTTGTTTGATTGTTGAATTCTTCTTGAAAGTGAATGTTACTCAATCTGTGATCTCTCATTCAATCTTCATTTTCTACTCTTGCTTTCAATGTCTTATCTGTTCATTTCTGCTAAAAACAAAACCAAAATCATTGGTTAGATTCTACGAACATAATGGAAATTTTTTTGTTTGTATGGATTGAAATGAATATGGGTTTGAATTTGTTTGTATCGATTGGGATCATTTTATCAGTTTGGGATTTACAGTTTTGTTGTAGTTTATGAGGGTTTTCTTGGGGACTGGTTAGAAAATAGGATTTTGATTTATGAGATGAAATTTTTGATAAATGAGTTTGATTTTGCAGTCCGGAAGCTGAAGTTGATAAAGGGTATTCACGCTTTTGGGTCAAGTTGTTTATTTTTGGTGAGAATTTTGTTCTTTTGTTTAGCTCTGTTTATGTAGATGTATTAATGTTTATGAAGGATTTGATGATTAGAATGACCAAAAGTTTATAACTTGGATACTTGATGATCTTTATCGGAATGTCGAGTTTGGTATAGTACCAATCAAATATGAAGTTTATGATTTTTCCTTTCAGTCTATTTGTTTTCTTTTTATATTATGTGTTCTGACTTTTAATAGCTAAGATTCAATTTATTATAGGTTGAACTGGGATTTTGGGGATATTCTAATAGAGTCAACTTTAATGATACATAGGAGAACCAATATTTACTCCCTCTGTTGTTGTCTTTGGTGATTTACAAGGAGCATTCTACAAAAACCTGAATTGCAGTTATTTGAGTAATTTCTTTTAATGTAATGAGGGGTTTCTAATAAAAATTTATTAAACCTACAAAATAAACATACAATAGTTTAGTTTACATTAGCATTTCAGTCTATTATTTAACTTCCATTTCTTCTTGCATGATCTCACAATGACAATATAACCATTGTATGGTGTATGCCACATTTCAAGATATCTCTTGAGAAGATAAAAATTACCTTCTAAACCTTCGTAATGTTGAAATATTTTAGTCGATTTTGTAAGTGCAAGGCTATTTATTGGAGTGCTTGACCATTTCTTACAATTTGGCTGGACATTGCTTATAAAGGGGTGGGTTGCGCCGTGTTAGATTTGTTTCATGTCAGATTCTTGTCATGCCATATTTCGCCAACCTGAACCTCACCTCTATTGCATATGTGGCTCAATTTGAGCATGCGAATTTGTCCCACATGGGTTAACAAGTCACATCTTGTGTTGTTAATAAGGATTAGAAATTTCTCTCAACAGTGAAGAGATTTTGGGGGCGGTAGAGTCCACTCATTTCTGTAATAACTGAGTACAATTGATCTTTGCTCATTGAGGAGAGTTGCAATCTCGAATATTGCCTTTACATTTCAATCCTTCCATTGTAATTTTTACAGAAGCATTCAATACAATTAATCAAGTTTGCAGAATCAGTCTTCATTGATTTGTTCGACTTTCTTTGGTTGTTCTTGACTTGAATGTGTCTTGCCAGGTTACAAAACATCCAGAAATTCATCCACTCTGACCTTGGTACTAAGAGTGCACTGCTTGATTCTCCAATTCTGCAGAAACTTCATCACAAAAAGGTCAGTTCATAACAGAATGTAATTAGCTAGGTTTGTACTCATCAGGAGATGTGTGTGATCTTCAATTATTATTATTGTTATTATTTTCTTCTTCAAGATTGGTAGCTAGGTTGCTTAACTTAATAAACTGAGTTAGGAGATGAGCTGGGTAATTTGATGAACGAGTAATTAATTAAATGGGCGTTCAGGGCAATGTTATTATGACTGTCCCTACCCTTCTACTCAAGTCAACCACTCATCTCTTTGTTCTTCATTTCATCTCTCTTTTCTTTTTGGTCATTCTCAGCTATGGCCTTGCATGTAGGCTCAGAATGTATGGTGCAGCCAAGGATGACTTGCCGACAACTGTTTATGGGCTTCTCTAATCTTCTTTGAATCTATGAAGAGTGGATCAGTAAGTGCAGTTGGCAAGTTGTCTTTGGCTACATTTTTCCATTCAGCTCGTCATGCAAGTCCTGTGCTGAAAATAATACTTGCATTGAAGGAGTTCTTCAAAGGCATGATTTATGGTTTGACAACCTTATTATTCTTGATTTGGTTCTTTACATTGCATTCTTTTCTTTTTTATTGCTATATTATAAAGTAATGATATTAAGTATGATCTAAAGCTACTTAACCGACAAAGTTGATTATATTGTACTAGCTCTTCTGATCCTCATATCAACTCTTACTTATTCATCAAATCATTTATAGAAAAGAAAACACTATTCTTCATTAAAGATATGGGGATGGAATGTAGAAAGAAGGTCAATGAATTGGATTGGGAATGTAGAAAGAAGGTCAATGAAACATTGTATAGGGTACCATAACAAATACGACAACACAACTGGATGAATTGAAGTTCATTAGATTGGTCAATGATTTTCAAGCAATTTAGATTCCTTTGATCAATGACTAAGGTTAATCTTTTAATTTTTTTGTGTGTAGAAATGTCAACAATTCCTTTAGACAAGTCATGGATGAACAAACGGGGAAGTGCAATGTATATAAATGGCGTTAGACAATTCCAACAGTTTGTTGAGGATAATGCAAATGGAGAGAGTCTTTTTCCTTGCCCATGTGTTCGATGTAGGAACTCGAGGGGAAACATTAGTGTTGACGACATAGGTGTTCATTTGTTAAGCCATGGCATTGATACCAATTATGTCACGTGGATACATCATGGAGAGAATATAAACAAGCATGTGATTGGTGTACCTATGACAGAAGTGGCTGAACTTGATGATGTATGTGAATATCCTAGGATGAGCGAGCTAGTTGATGATGTATTCCTCAACATGCAAACTGTGGAGGCAGATGATGGGATAAATGACTTGAATGACACCGTCGAAGAATGTTTTGGCGGTAATCCAGAAGGTGGTCCGGAACTTTCTCGTGAACCTGAGACAGTTATGAACAAGAAGTATCAAAAGTATAAGGAAAAAGCGACTGTGCCTTTGTACAAAGGGTGTCCTAAGGATAAGACCATGTTGTCCACCATTATTGAATTGCAGAATTTCAAGACTCGTTTTAGTTGGAGTGGTAATAGTGTGACGATGTTGTTAAAATGGCTAAAACCTTATTGCCGGATGATTGTAATTTGCCAGATAACTACCCAAACATGAAAACCACAATTAAAGATATGGGGATGGAATATAAGACAATACATGCATGTGCCAATGGATGCATACTTTATTGGAAAGAATATGAGGGTCTGGTTGGTTGTCCAAAATGTGGGGAGCGTAGGTATAAGGTTTGTGTGGATGTCGATGAGAACGACTCCGGCAAGGTATACAGGAAAGAAGTTAAAAAGGTTGTAAAGTATTTTCCATGGATTCCAAGGTTGAAAAGATTTTTTAGCATACCGTGGATTGGTGAAGCAATGACTTGGCACAAGGATGCTTGTTCAGATGGGAATTTGATGAGACATCCATGTGATTCAGCACAATGGACTTTAACAAATATGAAATGGCCAGAGTTTGCCTCTGATAGTAGGAATTTGAGACTTGCAATATCGACTGATGGTTTTAACCTACGTGGAAATCTAAGTAATGCTTATAGTTGTTGGCCAGTAATAATAGCACCTTTGAATCTTCCACCTTCTTTATGCATGAAAAAGGAGTTTTGTTTGTTAACCTTGTTAATATCAGGGCCAAAAGCACCCGGAAAGAATATTGATGTTTACCTGGAGCCATTAGTAGAAGAGTTGAAGGAATTGTGGGCAGATGGTGTTTCAACTTGGGATGTGTGTACTAAAAGCAATTTCTGGTTGAAAGCAATGTTGTTTTGGGGTATCCATGACTTTCCTGCTTATGGGACTCTAGCTGGTTGTAATGTTCATGGTTATAATGCATGCCCTATTTGTGTTGATGATGTAGAATCTGAACGTCTTTCAAACAGTCGGAAGATATGCTATAGAGGCCATCGACGTTTTTTACCTACAAAACACAAGTTTAGAGATGACAAGGGATTCAACAAAGATGTTGAGCATCGTCGTGCTCCACAACGGTTATCTGGTGAAGAAGTTGAACGAAGGATAGTGGAAATTTTGGAAGGTAGTTCTACACAAGGTAGGGTTAGTGGGCAAAAGCGCAAGAATATGATTGATAATGATAACGTCAATGATGAACCAACCAATAACATTGCGCCACCGTGGTCTAGAAGGTCCATTTTATTTGATTTGCCGTACTGAAAGTTTGTTGAGCTACGACATAATATTGATGTGATGCATACTGAAAAGAATGTCATTGAACACTTACTGAACATATTGTTGAATGTCTCTAAGAAAACAAAGGATGGTGAGAATGCTCGAAAAGATATGGAAGACATGGGAACTCATAAGAGATATTGGTTGAGCCATGACAATGAAACGGGAAAAACTTCAATGCCAAAAGCATCATTTGCCTTGACCAAGAAAGAAAAAAAGTATTTATGGATACACTAAAAGAGTTGAAATTGCCGAGTGGATTTTCATCCAAGTTGAGTAATTGCGTTTTTGGCAATCCCCTGGAGCTAAGAGGACTAAAGTCACATGATTACCATGTCATTATGCAACATTTACTTACAGTTTTGCTTAGACATGTTTTTCGTGACAAGAAGGATAAAGATTTAAGAATTGTTATTCAAAGAATTAGCTTATTCTTTAATATCTTATGTGCTAAAGTGATCAACAAAATAGATCTTCAGTTGGCACACAAAGGTGTGATTGAGGCAATGTGTGTCCTTGAAAAGGAGTTTCCGCCTTCATTCTTTGTTATAAGTGTGCATTGCATGGCTCATCTAAAAGAGGAAGCGATGCTTGGTGGTCCAGTTCGATATCGATGGATGTATCCCTTTGAGCGGTAAATAAATTTTCTAATTTTAGTGCACGTCATCACGTTATCTTATTATATTATATACTAATTTATCCTTTTATTTATGATTGATAGGTTAATGAAACGATACAAAGACTATACTAAAAATTTCAGATACATGGAAGGATCAATAGCAGAATCATACCTTGTAGATGAATCTGTTACATACTGCATGGAGTATATGAGAAAGCCACGGTTCGGAACTCACAAACACAGTCAAGAGGAGTGGCTTGATGTAGATGATGAGTATGTCGATGAAAAGCCATTGGATAAAGGAAGAAACTATATGCTAAATAATGTACAATTTAAACAAGCTCGAAGATGGGTTTTCAATGCACTTGCTGATTCGAGTGATTGGGAAGAGTAAGATATATAATATTTTAGTCTTTTTTTATAACTAGAAATATAGAATTATGATAATATGGTAACTTGTGCAGAAAATACAATGAATATTGCATGGAGTTGGCTACACAAAGTAAAAAAAAAGGGTCAAGGAAAAATGTTGAGAAAGTTACAGATTTTATTCCTTGGTTGTGTGATGAGGTATATTATAATGTGTATTTATTCATATATATATATACATATATAAATTTTTTTATTTTCCGATTTCAGTTCTAAGATGATTTGTTTTACAATGTAGTTGGAGAAGGCTGGGGAAACAAATACCACACTTTGGAGGTTAGCCAATGGTCCAAAATTTTTGGCAACTCGATATCCAAAATATTGTGTAAATGGTTTCACATTTGCGACAAGTTCTTTGGATGAATGTTTGGTGACACAAGATAGTGGTGTCTCCATGGATGCCATTGCTCATTTTGTTGCTAGTAAGAAAGATAAGAGGCCAAAGGACCAACTAGTCAAATGGTATGGAGTTGTTAGAGACATACTGGTGCTAGACTGCATTGATTTCAAAGAAACTGTCTTCTATTGTGATTGGGTCAAAGTGGAAGATAAGAAAAATGCATATAAGGTGGACCCAATTTGGAACCATGAGATGGTAAACTTGTCGAAGCTAAAAGACAAAAGAAAGGTGGAAGAGGATCCATTCATTTTAGCTCAAGAAGCAAGTGGAGTATTTTATTCGAAAGATCAATCAAATGACGGGTGGCATGTAGTTCTACATACTCAAAGAGGCTTGAACACTAATGTCGATAAAAAGTAAATTCCCACTGTGTATCAAAGCATCTTGAAAGACAACCCCAACCTGAAGAGCTTACTGGAATTTTAATTGACTATGCTACAATATTTTTTGATGCATTTCTAATGCTATTTTAGTCATCCTCTTTGGTTGAGACCAAATATTTTGTCTTTGTTTCTTATTTAGACTTTTGAGTTGGGAAAGGGAAGCTTTGTAGCTATGTATTCAGATTGGCTTTTCCAATGCTTTATAAAAAACTATTTGTGGTGATATGTTGTGGAATGAAATTATCTATAAATGTGGTGTATATAGTTGATTCTTATTTCTTTTTGTTTGATAATGGTTAATATCTATAACTGTCTTCATTGATAGAGATGGATAGTACTCGCGGCAATGATCTCTCCACCATTGATGTCACCAGATCTACAAATGATGACATTGAAGTTAAACAGACCATACAGTTCAACCTCCACAGTTTAGCAGTTGGACCTGGTGCTAGAAATTTCAATAAAAACATTGGAAAGCTTGTTGAAACCCTTGTGCCCATCAAATTCAAGGGTTGGCACCATGTTACTGACAACTACAAAGAGGATGTGTGGAATGGCCTCAAGGTGAGATTTTACATCATTGATTTTCATAATGTCTTATATTATTTTCAACTTATATCTCAATGGCTTATTTGCAGCGTGAATACGACATTTCAAATTATGTGAAAAAGAGTGTGCATTTGAAAATGCCTGAATATTATAGACGGTTCAAGGCACATCTTAGGAAGAATTATTTGGATAAGTATCCTACCCATTGAGGAACAAGAGAAACATGTTCCAAATGGTGTAAGAGAGGAGGATGGAAGGAGTTTGTTTCGCCATGAGAGCACCCCTGAAGCGAAGGCAATTAGAGACCAAAATGCAAAAAACAAAAGGCTTCAAAAGTATGTATGGGGGGGTGGCCAAAAGAGTGCTGCAGAAGTAGAGTACGAAATGGTAATTGGAGTTTCTAGCTACTAGTACAATATTATATACCATTTAACTTTATAGGGCTGAGACTAATCTTTCAAGTATATAGGTTGAGAAGAACCCTGATGGAGAACCAGTCACACGCACTGACATATGGATTGGCCTGTCACACGGGAAAGGATGGAAAAACCTACGCGTGGTTCTGAAACAATATATGGTATGTGCCCAATGATGTCTTTTATACCCAATTCTTAATTTACTTTGTAGTTGTTTCAATATTATTTGTGTCCTGATTTATTTTATTTTTTCATTCTTTTGAAGGAACAAGTTAAAGCAAAAAAAGCTGCATTGCAAGAATCTTCAACTCAAAGGTAACATTGACCTCACTATTGATGAGGGTCCTCTAAGCCAAGTGTTTGGCCAAGAAGCGAGGGGACGTACTCGTTGTGTTGGAACCACTGTCTCTAAAAGGAAGTATGATGCTGCACTTCCCGCTCATTCATTGCTATTGGAAAAACATTGGAAGCCAAAAAAAGGGAAGAAAAATATGAAAGATTGGAAGAAAATGTTAGATGGATACGAGAGAGACTTGAAAGTGGAACTTATGTAAGACCATCAACAAGTGAGGGAATACAAGGAGTTGTTCAAAGAACTGAAGATACACCGTCATCCGGTGCACAATCGACAAGGCAACCAGATAATCCATTACCTCCATCTCCATTACCACCATCTTCATTACCTCCATCTCCATTACCACCATCTCCATTACCATCATCTTCTCAAGGTGTTGCGAGGTTTCCTGCTCCAAGCAATCCTGTTCCTTCAGTGTCAAGGAGATACAAAGTTTGTGATTGGGAAAAGAATGTCATTGCGATAGCATTTGAGGTTGTAGATCCTATCCATCAATTCTCTTGCGCTTGTCATGGATCATTGAACCCTGCAACAGAGATCAGACTTTCCTTATGCTTCACATACAAGACTGGGGTGAAACTTTACAAAAGTGATCCAAAAGGAGACAAGATGGGGGATTTGGACGTTGATGATTTCTTCGTATGGTGTAGAACTCATGCGGAACTGGATGATTGATAGGGTCATCTAAGGTCTATATTTTCTGAAATACATTTGGTGATGGAAAAATTTCTGGGCAAGTGTTAGTCTACAGGCATCCAGGGTTGCACTTTGGTGATGTACATGTCTTGAATGCAATATACGTCAAAGAGTTGGAGAAATTTGTTGGCAATGCCAAATTTGTTGAATGCAATCCATGTAGTTGATCTTCAAGGTCCATCTGCATGTTGAATGAGTTATCGCGGGAACAAGTATACGAGTACGTGACTATCTTGGTTCGATTCTTATTCCTTTTTATTTGATCTTCGTATATGATATGGCCATTCACCATTTTTAATTTATATTTTCGTTCAAATTGTCAGCTAAAGTATTCTTTTTTCTTAATGTTCTTTTGGTTCAACCATTGTACAATATTTTCATCCACCGATACTGTCTGCACACTTCAGGTTTGTCACATTGACTCTACTTAACTAAGCGCTTGATCACCTATCATTATTGCATCATAAGCATGTCAAAGAGATTTTTTTTTCTTGGTATTTATAGGTGCTAAACCATTTTTCTTTTTACAGACATTCTACTGACCGTGAAATTGCGCTAATGGTCTTGTGATGCGTTCTAACCTCTGTGTTTGGGCTGCGACACAGCTAAACAGGGGCAGATGCTGTTTAGGCAGAGTACTCTGTCGCAAAACAGAGTTGCTCTGTTCTGCGCTGCGTTCTGTTGCTGATGTTGCTGCTGCGTTGCTGATGTTGTTTCGAGTTGCTGCTGCTGCTGCTACGCTGAGTTGCTGCTGATGCTGCTGCTATGCTGCGTTGCTGATGCTGTCTGTCGCCAGAGTTGGTTGGAGCATTGTTTTGGGCAATCAGGGGTACACTCGGGTCGCAGAAACGCGCGCGTGCTGCGGTTTCTATGGCTGAGAGCACATGCATGGATACAAAAGGATTTTAGTCACTTCTTCATTTGGTAAGTCTATGTTTCTAATTATATAACCAAGAAAGTCAGAAACATTTTTTTCTTATTCATATTTGATTATAAGCTACAATGGCCACATAATGATGAAACAAGCAAGCCATGATTAATATATCTATTTTTTTGCAGAAAGACACAACAGTTCAAGATAGTTATCGACTTATACTGTGGATTATTTGTCCATAATAGGTTTGCCAAAAGAAGAGGTATGTTGCAACTTTTCTCTTTCCCATTATAGACCATTTCCTGTTCTACCTAAATTTCTATAAAACTGAAGTAGTAAACCCTGCTGCAGCTAAAGAGAACTTGGAGCTTGCATTGGAAACTGTCAAACAGAAAGCTCCTTGCTCATCAAATTGAATAATTCTTTTAGAATACAGTCAGGTGTATTTTCAAATTTGTTTTAGTGCAACCTTCATCTCTTTATGGCTTAGATATTCCAACAGTCGATCTTGTTATCAACTACGACATTCCAAGGTTACACTTCTTGATAGTCATCTGTACAATATGAGATTTTTTTTTCAGTACAATTTGGAAAACATTGTGAATATGTTTTGCGTGTACTAAGTAAACGTGTACAATTCATTATTTAGGGATCCTCCAGAATTATGTTTCATCGTGTAGGTCGTACTGCAAGAGCTGGTAGAAGAGGGCTTGCCGTCAGCTTGTGACACAGGTAAGCAATAAATGGTGCTAAAATAGAAACCAAATTTGTGAACTGCTCATGCTATTTAAAGTTAGCACAATTATTGACATTCACTTCTTCAAGAGTACGAATTTGTTATCCTAATGTGGCAAGGCATCAATATTAAGAAGTGCTAATAGGGTTAATAATAACTTGAGTTTGTTGGTTAGCTAGACAATCTCAGAGTTTCCCATTTTACATTATGATTTGTTTAGTTTTTTGGCGCTTCACTTTGGCGCTTGCCTTTTGCTTCTTTCACCATGTGGTAGAGAAGGGCATCTCCTTGACCTCACCTAATTGCCTAGACTACCTTGGGATCTTCTACAGTCTGTGACAAATTAAGGGTTTCCAAGGAACAAATAGTCTATTCTTTAAAAGGAAATACTTAATTTAAATAACTGAAAGGAAATATGGAGGGGAAAAATGGAATTTAATTAACTGAAAGGAAAGACTAGTGTTTTAAAAAAGTTGTTTTCAATATCGAGGTGCTCAGACTTTTGTAAGGCGAAGCATTGCCTTGAGGCGTATGCCTCGTTATGAGTTGACTTATCAAATAGAACTAGGCTAAGAGGTGCTCAATAAAATTTGTTTGGGGAAAGGTTAATATTCAGATCTGGATGGGAGATTTGTATTAAATCTGAAATCATTCTTAAAGCTAAAGCTAACTCTTACAATTCAATCCGTACAAGTCACGTAATCGAATTGTTTGACTAAATAGACCTATTAACTCGTACGCCTTAGGATTTTGTTACCGTTTCGCATCGAGGCACGCCTCAATCGTTTCTTAAAACATTGAGAAAGACAGAGATAAAAAATAAACTAATCTCTCCATGGAGTTTTCTTTCGAATTCAGGCCACCTACAAAGATTAGCTTATAAATCTCTGCTTGCTAACAAGCATAGAAAACCATAATTTTTTAATAAAGTTAACCCTACTCTTACTAGTTGTGGGATTACTAGCTCGACCAACAATTAAATAAAACTAATTATAACTCTAATTCTTCACAAATCTTGAAAATCTACTTGGAGCTTTCGAAGCCCCACCAATGAGATAAAAATATAATGATGAAAAACAATATTATAAGTGCAGTTTTGTAAAGTGGCACTGCATGTGTTGAGGTAGGAATCCCATGTTATCCCTTTGTTGCATGTAAATTGATTTATGAATTATGAGTTTATTAAACTAGGATAAACTTTATCTTTAAAGTTGTCACTAAGAGCATAAGTGATATTGTTCCATTTAGTGTTTCACGAACTTCGTTACATGCAGAATGATGTAGATCTCATTCATAAAATAGAGGCTAAGCTAGGGAAGCAGTTGGAGCTATTTGAATGCAAGGAGAATGAGGTCTTGCTGACATCACAAAGGTAACATCTTTACCTTCATTTTTATGGGTCTGGAATATTTTGTCTATCACAGTCTCTGTGTCTGGAGTTTTCAGAATCGCACAGGCTATATCATCAAGACATGCTTCTGTATGAGAGTATCAGCATCGTCAATTTTGCATTCCTATTGTTGTTATTGAATGTTATATCAGTATGAATGTGATTTATTATGTTCATTAGCTAGGATGACTTTGATATCTAAAATTATGTGGACTAACAAGTTTCGTTTGAGATGAGCAAAAAATTTGTATGGGTTACGAGTTAAAACTTTGTATCATTACTCAATGTCTTGCCTCAAGTTTCTTGCCTTTTTAGTTGGCAAGCACACATCAAAGACATCTAATGTTTAGTAGATACAACTACAAGTACAAACATTTGACATCAGTCTCAGTTAATGATGTCCCAAAATTTATGAGTGATGATCTTCTAGTGCTTAATGTAATGTTTTGGCCTTCTTAATAGGCCAATTGCTTTTGTTGGATCTTTAGTTTTAGTGAAGACGTGAATTAGTTGTGGAAGGAGGTAAGACTTTATGCAATAAAGACATTAATGGTATTGTTTGCATGGATACAAGGTGTGCAATGTCTCTGATAAGACTGAAAATGTCCTTCATATACAATATAATGGATAATCATGTTTTTCCAATTGGTCCTAATTTAAAATAATGCTTTATGAAAAGCCAAATCGGTACTTACTATGAAAAATGGAAAACGACTTTGCACACCAAGTCCAAAAATTGAATTTGTAAAATGAAGTCATATATTGGAGCACTTCAAAAGTCACTATGGAACGTAGTAAAATACTATGCCCACCTTACAGTTGAGGAGTTGTGAATTGTCTAGTTTATTGTATGTTTGCTAAGTTGTGGCCCTAAATTTTGGCATCTCATTTGGACGTGGGTTCAGTTGAATGTTTGGTTTAACTAGTGGAAAAGGATATTGAGAGACTGGAGAGATTTCTTCACATGCCAAAGGCTTGGGCCTCAAAGCTACATGTGTGATCATGATGATTAAGTTATTATATGACGAATAACATGGGCCAAAATTGCCAATCTTTGTTCTCTTTTAGTTCTTTTCATAATTTCCAAGTTAAAATGTGTGAAGAATACAACAGTTACACTTTATGTTCAACTACTAACAATAGATTAGTAACATGGTTCTATTAGGCGATCTCCATGTGACTGTCCTAAATGATAGCTTGCATGTAGCATTGTTTGGTATTGAAAATATGTGTAGAAGCTTCATGAAATCTTCGTTAAGGTGGCTTTCAAACTCACTTGATAAATATCTCATCAACTCCATGTAAGTTTGATTTGTTGGAATCATTTTTTCTGCAGGTCAACAATACTGATGCCGAAGGCAGACTGACGCTTGTTGATGCTCTAGTATATGCTTGCAACCAAGGTGTAGAGAAGGTATCTATCTTGTCACTTCCCTCACATTCTAGAAGGTGTAGAGAATGTATCTATCTTGTCACTAAGTTACTTTGTCTTATAAGTTTGATTCACTTCCATGTATTGAATTGTCTTATCAGAAAGATGCTGACAAGAATAGCTATAACGATTGTATCTTACTTTAGTTATTTGGTGTGGAACTTTGCAGCCAAAGAGAAACCATCTACTAGCTTGCATTCAGAAGAGCTAAGTGAACCGCAGAGTGTTTCTGAACTGGGTGTCAGAGTTATTACAAGACAGGAGTATGTTTCACGATTACGTGAGCTAAAAGAGGAAATCAGCCGTGCATGGAAGGCTGATGATCGTGTAACATCTTTAAAATTATCCGTCAAGGCAAGTACTCCAATGTCACTACATGTTTCAATTGCAGGTTTTCATGTTAACCTTATGAATATATGGACTTCCATTTAGCCTTTTACAACTACATACGTGTATTTGATATACGAATTGTTGAAGAAGTTTTGTTTTAATCATTCTCTACTTGACTACTCATCATACACGTGTGCCTGCACATTTATAATGTCTTTACATATATTATTTATTTGATAATTCTTTATTTGTTGGTAAATGACGGATGTTGGAGAGGCAGCAGCACATTTATCCGGTGCCTTCAATGTCCCAATGGTGCTAACCGGACACTCATTGGGCAGGAACAAATTCCCTTCATATTTTCAGTAGTTCAACTGCTTTCAGTTTTTTTTTTTAATTGGTTAGTAACATGGCATGTTACGGATACTGGTAGAAATATATTAATTTGCTCTATTTTATTTACTGTAAAGCGGTATTCTCGTGGTCCTGGGGCCCCATCAATTGGAAAACTAGTTGTTCATCCTGCTATAGTTGATTTGAAGGGCAAAGCTTACGAGTATGTATCTTGACATGCTATTAATTAATATCCAGTTATCAAATCAGGCAAGATATAGGGAAATTACATTAACCCCGTATACTGGTACTTGTGGCCCCTAATGGCCCAACCATTTTCGGAAACAATTTAACCTTTTTTATTTAGGAATTAGGACCAGCAGGCCCAGTATAATATTTCTTATTGTTCTGTTGTCAACTTGATTGTTTTTATAACTTTAATACATTCATAGAGTTAATCCAGGCATAGTAAGATATTCAAAAGTAGAAATTTAGTTAAATGGGTTGCAGGGTTTATAGGTCCCAAAGTTCTTTTAAAAGTTTTGTTTTGAAATGACTGGACCTGTGGAGGGGCAGATTTGCAACATAGGTTCTACCATTCAGAAGTTGGGTGATAAGCCTATTAGTCCAACAGATCAAAAGGTATATTCATTGAAAGTCTTATTTCAAAATGACTGGCCCTGGTACCATTGGTCTACAAGTCTGGTGAAGTGGGATTCAAAATTTTTGAATTGAATATAGAACTATGTCTCTGTAATTCTCTGTGCTTGCAATGCTCTATCTTGTCCTCTTTTTCTGCTTTGGATAGATCCTCATATTTTCTGAGTAGTGACCCATATTGGGAACTGTTTTCTATTATTCACATAGATTATGAAAATGGTAATAAACACTTGGGCTCAAGGAATAAATGCACAATGACTTGAGTCATCATAATTGTTTATCTCATTTCAGTCTTTATAATCGAAGTGTGGCTCAATGAAGTGTTTGGTGCTAAAAGTTACTGCATGAACTTTTTAATCATCTTTTTTTATCATAAAAGTAAATTTAACAACTTCGCTTGAAGAATGTAGCCGATTGCAGCTGTCCATTTTACATAAATTTCAACTTAAGATGTTGGAATGAATTGAATTTTTCCAACATTTGTTTTTCTTCGAATGCATGATTGGTTTGAGCTTCTTGTCAAGCTATAAAAGCTAACTTTGCTTGGTTGACAATTGCAGGTAATTGTGGCAAGTACTTGTGAAGGTGCATAGCTTTGCTTGGCTCTATACGAGGAGCAGGTGACAGGTATGAACATACTTCCATCTGTTGAGACCAATGTAAATATTTGTAGGTTTTGTGAATCCAAAAATTCAATTCCACAACTTTTAAGTTACCGCACACAAATTGCCCTTTATTTTGTTCGTTTCACATTAACAAAATACCACTAGTGTTTACAACTTCGGATGTTTTTACACTATTATCTTCTTTTCGAACTCTTACATATTGAAGATGTCTAAAATTTTTTACAACTTTTTTCTCCCTATTTTAAGTCACTACCATGGTTTTGGCTATCTTTTTATTGAGCAGTTCTAAATGTCGAGGAAACAGATTAGGAAATGGGCGAGGAAAGCGACGTGGCGGGGTGGAGACCGTCCACTCCACTCGGGATGCACGCACCAAAAATGATGGCACGCATCCCGAGCGGAGTGGACGGTCTCCATCCCGCCACGTCGCTTCCCTCGCCCATTTCTTAGCCTGTTTCCTCGACATTTAGAATTCCTCTTTTTATTTTATCTTCTATCGAAAAGGGTAAAGATTTATCAGAAAGAGCATAAAACGAGAAATAACACCTGGGCTCCTGGTTAAGGAAGCTATATATGATCAGTTTGTACAGATTTTTTCTTCCCATCTTATCTTGATTATCCTCGCCCATGTTTTCTTCAAGTCATGTTATAAGTTTCATCATGTAGTTTGAGTTTTTTCATCTTTGGATGCACACAGTTGAATGTAATGAAGTAAAACAAGAAGCACACACAGATTTTCCGGCTTACATTCGCCACGGGGACGAGTAAATACCTGTATTGGCTTTGTGGCTGCGAGGGATTGGGGATCTGGCAGTTTTGGCAGTCCGGGATATGGCGATACGCTGCGAGCAAAACTGCTGCATGCAGGGGATGATGCAGTTGCTGTGTAGGCAGAGCACTCTGTCGCAAAACAGAGTGCATCTGTAATTTTTTTCTGCTGTTGTTTCATGCGGGGGCGGACTGGCGTACTTGCTGTTGCTGCGCTCTG